>CAUYQG010104249.1:0-20396 GCA_963574415.1 Tarsius wallacei | reverse complement strand
AGCTTAAGGTTTTCAGAAGACAGATAAAACCCAGAGCCTGGATCTGGTGTCTTCACTAGTTTCCTATTGTTCTTTCTTGTGCACTGGATGTCATTTGTTGATGTCTCTTTCTCCTCGCTGTTCTTCATCTGACCTGCCCATTGACTGATAGTGTTGTTACTTACCCACATCTCTGGAAATGCGTTCCCAATTCCTGTGTTCCCTGCAATATTGATACCTTAAGTGATGGGATAGGAAGGTTCTTCATTGCTGTTTACTTTCTTTCTTTCTTTTTTTTTTTATTATTCAATATTTTTTTATTGTGATACTGTGGGGTACAGTTAAGGGTAGGTACACAAATATGTCTCGTTCAGGCACCCTTGTTGATAAGAAGTGTCCCCCCATCCCCAGACAGGTATTTACTACCATTAATCCCTTCCCCTATCCCCCCCCCCCCCCCATAGTTAAGTTCAAATATCAGCTCCAGGGTTCTTTGCAGTTCAAAGGATTTGTGATTTGGCATCAAACTTGCTGATGTCCTTACATAGCCTCTTTGCATGGGAGAATTTCCAAGTATTTACACAACAGGCATTTTTGGAGCTTTACAATGTACCAAGTGTTGTCTAGGTGCTGAGGTAAGCCAGGCACAGTGTTGGCAAGGCCCCTGTCCTCATGGAGCTTATATTCTAATGGAGGAAAGCAGACCACAAACACACAGACACAGTTCTAGAAAAAGGATAATTTCAGAGAATAATTCCCGTGAAAAAAGAGAACAGGATGTTGTGAGAGTATTTTGGTGGGGCTGGGGGTGTCTAGCATTAGCTGAAGGGATCATGGCAAGTCTCTGTGAGGAGTTGACATTTGGGTGGAGAACCAGACCCGGGGAACAGTAGGTACAAAGGTTCTGAGGCTGTCCTAAGCTAGACTCTGTGTTTGTGGGGGCAGGGGAGAGCTTGGCACTGAGAGGGAAAGTGGAGAGAGATAAGGTGGGAGAGTGGGACTGTGCCAAGGAGTGTCACATGCAGTGAAACTTGGACTCTCTGCCACCCAGTCAAGTGGCCATAGCCCCTTCCAAATGAGTAGGTCACCATCAGGTAGTGGTAGAAACCATTCTTTTCCACAGGAAAAATCTAAGCATATCCTAAATTAGTATCCTTCTTCATCCTTTTCCAAAGAGTTCCAGGTGTTACAAACCTATTGCAGTTGTCCTCATTTCACTGAAGGGGATTCCAGGGATGAGAGGGCATGGAGGATGTCTACACTTACTGGGAACAGGGGTAAGAAAATTGCCTGACATCCCTGGATGGTGATCCCCTGTCCTTCCCACCAGGCAAAGCCAAGAAAGGAAAGCAGCTTTTTAATTTTTTTTTTTTTTTTTTTTAAAACCTCTGAACTCCACAATGTTTCCCAACTGCTTCTTCCCATAAGAGGCTTTGAATGCTTTATTCTCCCACTGTTCAGACTGTCTGAAGTCTGTGTTTAGTTGTATGGAATATAATAATGTTCGAAAGCTGCAGAGTTTCAGCCTGGGCACCACAGCGAGACCTCATCTCTACACGAGCTTATAGTCCCAGCTACTCAGGAGACTGAGGCAGAAGGATTGCCTGAACCCAGGAAGTCAAGGTCGCAGTGAGCCATCTCCAGCCTGGGTGTCAGAGTGAGACCCTGACTTAAAAAAGAGAAAAATTGGCAGGGTTTAGCTTCATGCACACCTCGTTCATATAAAGCTTGGACACTTGTGACTTGGGGCAATTACTTACTCTTTCTGAGCCTCGGTGTCTTCGTCTGATACCTTCTTCCTTATTTGTAAGAATGGAGTGAAATTTTGGACTTAGAGTGCTTGGCAGTAGGTTCAGCACACAATCAGAGCCCCATAGTACTAGTTGGTGGTGGTGGGCAGTGGTGAAACAAGACATGGGGCTGAATTTGCCATAAATCTGTTATGTTTATTTCTAATGCCCACGACCTTCACTTTCAGTAGTGCTGCTATTATATTAGGCTGTGTGTTGGGAGGAGGAGACTGAACCATTAAGCAGAGCTACTTCCTGGTTCTGGACCCTTCGGTGTAAAAACATTGTACCTCACTAGTCCTTATCACTCGAGCCTCTATTTTCCCCATCTGTAATAATCACCGCTTTCCTCCTAGCGCAGACTTATTGCGAGGACCTGTGAAAAACTCTGCAGAAAAGTGTTTTGAAAACTGGAAATCACAGAACAAATAGAAGAGATGAATATTCAGCTTTTATCAGGAATTGGAAGTCCAGCCTAAGGGAAGTCTGTGGTGCTATCATAGCTACTGCAAATTTGCTCCTGACTAATTCTCATCCCTGGAGTATTTATGGCCAGAAAGCAGACTCTCCTGGTCATGGAGGCTCAGGGTTGGGTGGAGAGGTGTTTAAGATCAGATGATGAGATGAACAAGGTAGATACAGGACATGGTGGACAGGGTAGTGAAGGCTCACAAAAGGGCTTAGGCCGCTGAAGTTCATTCCAGTCCCGCAGGTAATGGATGCTAGCTTGCGCACCTATTATGTGGGTGCCCTTGTTTTGCAAGGTACAGAAATAATAAACCCTCTGCAGTCACTGGACCAGTGCCCACTCAGCCTCAGCACTAGGTGCAACTCCAGAAAGACATCTGCTCAGGCACATGCTGTTGCTGGGTGTGCTTTGCTCAGTCCCTCCCTGGCTGCTGCTTTCTTGGCCAGCCATGGGGTCCTGCTGGGCCCAAGGAGCCCCTGGGACTCCTGGCAGCTGCTGTGGGGCAGGTGCAGCTCTGGCTGCTGCCTGGGTAGGGCAAGGCTGTTTGGGATACATTCATCTCACCTCTCCCCACTTCTAGAACTATCCCTGCCATAGGGAGAGTCCCATCTGTTAACTGTGAGTCTTTTCATCTTTCCAGTGCTTCAGTTGCTGCTGCCTTCTTGATATTAAGTGAGACATCATGTCAATAGCTGGTTAAAAATAATAATTAATCCCAGTCCCTTTTACTTTTTATTTCTTCATATGTTCCATTGCTTCTCTTCACATATATCCCAATGAGGAGTGTCAGAAGCCCTATGGTAGCCATTTTCTCCATGGAGAAACTGAGAGCCTGAGCCCTTCACTTACCTAACACATAGCCAATGACTGGACAGTGGTGACTACCAGAGACTTTCAAACCCTCAGCTGAGTCTAAGCTGGCTGCCTACATCTGACAGTGACCACACCCACTGACTCCTCACATCCCTCCCTTGGGCCTTTTCTACTCATTGTCTCATTGAGTCCCTGGAGACTCCTGAGAGATGGTAGTGATACCCTGAACTACCCAACCTCCACCCTTTACCAGGCACCCATAGCCTCCCTGGGGTAGCTGAACACCTGGGAGGATTCTGATAAGACAAGCATTTTAGATCTTTTGCTGACATTCTTGGCATTGCTTCACTCGGGGAGAAGTCCCCAGGAACTTGTTCACCTGAGCCAGGTTGAGCTAAGAATGCTAATAAAAGGCTTCCCAAAGCTTTTCCATCAGATACTTTCATCTTATTCCAATTCGGAAGAAACAGAATGGGGTGGAGAGGCAGAGAGGTAGGGATCCAGCAGTAAAGATCATTATTCTGAGGTTGGAAGAAATTGAGTCTGGTTGCTGAGGCCAGAGGCAACCCATGCAAAAGAACACATCCAGCCTGGCAGGAGGCAAACCCAGCTCCATCTGACTATTGAGCACAACCTGCTGCCCAGTCTGGCTTGATAAGCTAGACATTATCTTCATCCTCAAATGTCTTCGACTCTGGCCTGCATTCATGTTTGGATCTGAAGTTAAGTGGGGTGTCAAGTCCTCCAGCTTCAGTCTGGCTATCTTGGTATAGTCTTTTAGGATGGGGAGGAAGATTCCCCAATGTCACTCACAGCTGAGTTTGGGACTCTGTGACTATCTCTGAAGACAGCCCTAGCCTGATGAAAAAGCCTTTGTCAAAAGGGAGCTTCTTTGTGTGCCTGGCTTCCAGGTGTTCTGTCTCCATGTCCTGTCCCCACTGGTCCAGCCATGCCTTAGCTCATGCTGTGCCTTATGACGGAGCTGTTCCCATCCCTCCGCCGGCCTGATGACACCCACCCAACAAGTCAGCTCTTGTTGATCACCTCTGGCCCCTATTGTTCATATTCCCTGTGGGGCCCCGTGAGACTTCACTGCCCGGGCATGTTCCCAGTGTCCTTGTCTTGTCCCCATAGTTGGTTTTACCGCCCCTAAAGTGGTGCACCAGAGCATTTGGTAGATAGGTGGGCATCCACTTTGTGTCTGATAATTTCCAGAAGTTTCTGTTGATTTGCCCGCCTGCCTGTTTCAACTAGGCCTGGAGCTTTTGAAGTCTCCACTGAGTATGTGGGCCCCACACTGCTGTGGGCACATGGAAGGTCAAGCAAGGCAAGACATGGTCCCTGGCCACAGGGCACAGTTCCTGTGAGTGACATTGGGGAATCTAGCATTGGGCTAAGCTGTGACCAGAACACCTCTTTCTGGGCCTGGAGGTAGATGTTTAACTGGTGCTCCTGAGGTAACTCACATGCTATGTGATTTAGTGGGATGATCCTGGACTCTGGCTTGGAAGGGGAAGCTGAGCATTTTTCTTGTCTATTACAGTTTGGAAGAAATGATAAGTGAGGATGTTCTCACTTGAAAAATAAATCTCACCCTGGGCAACATTCAGCCACACGCCATTCGGGCCCAACAGCTGTCTCTCATTTGTTGGCAAATGTTCCTAGTGATGAATGTCCTCCATCCATGCTCACAGCCGGCCCTAAATGGAGGCTTTGGACAAGTGTGGGGGGAACAATGGCCCTTCTCAGAGAGCCTGCAACAGACGCTCCCAATGAAGTTGGTTCATCACTTGGAGGGGGTCAGGACCACAGACAAGATACCATTGATTGAGCAAGGAAGGCCTGAGCAGCCGTGGAGAGAGTGCGGCAGAAGAGAGGCAGAGTTTGGGATTCATGGCTGCCGAGAAAGGCCCTGAATAATCAGAATGAATGAGTGCACCTCTAAAATACTGTCTTCTGGAAGTTTCCTTGAGAGATGATGGCTCCTCCCCTTGATGTATTTGCAACACCCTTTGCAGTCATCATCGAGTCAGAGGGTTTGGGAGGGTGTATTCCTTCTAGGACAGAGCTTGCATCTATTGCTATTGAATGGACAAAGGCACTGGGGCTGATGGAGATGGAAGGCTAGAACCAGGACCAGAACTTGGGGTCTGCTTCATTCTTCCTGTAACCAGGTCAGAGATGGGAGGGGATGATTGAGAAGAAGAGGAGCTGAGGATTCAGGTAGAGGGAACGAGGACTTCTGTCAACCTCCAGGCTGGGTGTCTGTAACCCCCACCTCCACCAAGCTCTGCTTCCATTTCCTTCTCTGGTTATATTTCCCCTGACTTTCCAGGGCAAAGAGAAAAGGTCAGATTTCCAAGATGATTGAACCCAACTGAGTACACTCAGTTTTTCTTTCTCCTTCTCTGTTATTTTTGTTTTTACAGATGGAGTTATTTTAAATAATTTAAAATAGCATAAACAACAGCTACACATTTCAAATTGCTATTTCACTCTGTAAGGCATTCAATGTAGTAATTTTACATCTATATTTTTATGGCAAAGTCATACATGCTTATTATAAAATATGCATATGTGGCAGAAGTTTGTAACATGGAATGTGAAAATCTCTAGAATTCTACCCTCAGTGATAATAGCTGTCAGGGATGTATTCATCCAGATATTTTTTCTCCTCTCTGCAATAATCCCAACTGCCTTTTTCCTCTCTCTCTTTTCTCCTTCTTCACTTTCTTCCTTCTCTCTCCTCCTCCCCTCCTTCCTTTCCTTCCCTTTCTTCCCTCCATTCCCTGTCCCTTTCTCACTCCTTCTTTCCAACTCCAATAGTAAAAAGTTCCAACAAGCAAAGGAGTACAGTAAAACGTGAACCCCTTCATTCACCTGCCTTTGCCAGGGACAAGCACCACCCCAGTTTTTTATGTAGCCTTCAAACATCATCTATGTATCAGCAGCCAGATATGTGTAATTTTTCCTTTTTCCCCCAGGTGGAGTGTACCACTGTTGACCTTCTTATATAAGACAAGGTCATATCTTGGCACTCATTCCTGATAGATCTGCTGTGTTCTTTGTATTCTACTCTGTGTCTCCTTTATGTGGAGATCACACAGTTCATATAATCATTGGGCATTTGTGTTTTTTCCCAATCCTTTGCTATAACTAACAATGCCACTGTGAATGTCTTCACACGTAGCATATCTATAGTGTAAAGACACATGAAGGATATCCATAGCATAAAATCTCAGAAGAGAATCCCGGGTCAAAGGTTGTGTATGTTTACCATGTGTATGGATATTGACAAATTGCTTTCTGGGAGGTTGTGTCTTGTTTAACTCTCATCAGCAAAGTATTAAGAGTGTTTTTTTCCCTGTACCTTCACACTGTTATCAATCTTTGTCATCTTTGCCCCTCAGAATGGGTAAAAGTGTCTCTTTATGGTGCCTCTTCCTGATTTAATTTGCGTTTCTTTAATTATAAGTGAAGTTGAACATCTTATCATATCTTTTCATTTGGGTCTGTGTGTATACTCTGTAAGAACTATCCATTTTTATTGGATTGTTAATCTTTAAATCTTAATTTTGTGGGAGCTTTTTATATGTTAAGGAAATTAACTCATTGGATATGAGTTACAAAGATTTCCCCTTCTTTCCTGTCTTTTGACGTGCTTGTATGTTTACTTTTCCAAAGTAGGATTTTTTTTTCTAAATTTTTTGCAGTAAAATTTGATTCTTTGTATGGCTCTGGATTTTGCTTATACTTAGAAAATCTATCCCTAAAATTATACTTTAAAAGATCTCCTATGTTTTCTTTGTTTTTTAAAAAACAACTTTATTGTGATATTATTTGCATACCATGCAATTCACCCACTTTAAGTGTACTTTTCAGTGGCTTTGGTGTATTCATGGACATGTGCAGCCATCATCACGGTCAATTTTATAACATTTCCATCACCTCAAAAAGATATTCTGTACCTTTTAGCAATCATCCCTCCATCCTTCCATCTTCCTCTCTCACCTCCCCAGGTCTAAGCAACTACTTTCTGTCTGTAAAGACTTCCCTACTCTGGACTTTCATATGAATGGAATCATACTATATGTAGACTCTTGTGACTGATTTCCTTAACTTGGCATAATGTTTTCAAGATTCAACCCAAGTTGAAGCATGTATCAACTTGGATATATCAGTATTTCATTCCTTTTATGGCTAAATAATATTCCATTGTATGGATATTCCTAGACATAATATGTCTTATTTATCTATTTATTCAATGATGGAAATCTGGGTTGTTTCCACTTTTTGGCTATTATGAATAATACTGCTATAGCCATTTGCATACAAGTTTTTGTATGGATATATGTTTTTATTTTTCTTGGTTACACATACATACCCACCTCTAAGAGAGGAATTCCTGGGTCATATGGTAATTCTGTGTTTCATCATTTAGAAAATTGACAGATTGTTTTCCAAAGAAGCTATACCATTTTACAGTCCCATCAGCTGTATTTTCTTCTGTACTTTTGTGATTTTATTTTTCATGTTTTAAATGTTTGAGCTATCTAAAGTTCTTCATAAAGCATAAAGATCCAAATGTATATTTTTCCAGATGGTTACCCCATTGTACCAATAGTGATTTTCTGTTATCTTTCTTTCCCAGTGTCTCTATCATGAACTCAATCACTGTATATATTATGACTGTTCTGTACACTCTAGTCTTTTCCATTGGTCTCCTTCCAATGGAAAAACCAACTCATTGTAAGCATGTATTAGATCTTTATATATAGTGCAGGGTTAGAGATTGTGCAAATCAAGCTCAACATTGTTTCTGCTACCTAGAAGCTTGTAGTAAATAAGAGCCAGTTCTGTTTCCGTGTCCTCTGACAAATGTGTTGCATGAACCACCTTATACAAGTCTATAAGTGTAGGTAAAGTTTTTCATCCCTAGTATCGATATGAAGAAACCAAGGCTTTGAGACAAATATGGAGAGAGAAACCTACAAGATTGTCTTTCAGAAAGCACTGGGTCAGTTGTTCTTGGGTGCCTTGTTGGTGAGACAGTCCAGGGCAGCATGGTAGGAAATTTAATTTAACGTCTTCTCTGGAGCTGATACCTGCTTTCTCATGCTAGAATGACTAGGGTGAGTGAGTCTTGTGAGAAGAGCCCCACACCTTGAAATGAAAGCCTCTTGGACATAAATATGGTCATTATCCAGTGCTAAACTGCCATTGAGAACCTAGATAGTGAGGAAGTGGGGGTTTCACTTTGGCTACATTCTCTTTCCAGATTGTGTAACTCAAGATCCCTGGCAGGGATAGAGTTTTGTTTTGTTTTGTTTGCACCCCCTTGCAAAGGGAGAGCAAAAGTATTTGCCACATAAAACATACAAAGCCCCATAAAGTTCCAACCAATGAAATCTTCATCCCTTCCCAGGCAGGCCCAGTCTTTGACCTTGGCTGGTTTCCACTCTCTGGGGAGTTGTAAGGCAAGGGAACTAACTGATTCACTCAAGGAAGAGATCTACTTAACTTTCACATCCTTAGACTTCATCAAACACTTAGGGTTGGGGTTGGGGGGTTATGGGATTAGAAGAGCATCATGTGACTGGCCTGGAAGCATTTGCTAATAGGAATGTGGGGTAAATCCATGCAGAATAAGAAACCTCAAAAGGATTTTGTCTAGAAATGGCAATAAACATGCAGTCCAAGTTGCCTCGGTATTTCAAAACTTCCTCTAAAGGAGAAAGAGGTATGTCTGTCTCTTCCTCTCTCTCCATACTGTTCCCTGAGACTATTTGTTTTATGGGCACATTTTTCCAAAGTTTTAACTATTTCACTGGGTAGTTGATGACTCATTTTTTTTTTTTATCATGGGAAAATAGTGTATTTAGGCCAGGGTCAATGTGACCTGGATTTGAAGATCCCAGTTTTGCTGACTTTGTCTTTGACATCACCAGTGCAGAGAAGCTGGTATAAGTAGTCACCTCTTCATCTGGTGCATGGCCTGGGTCAGGTGCTTCCTTATGGCTGGTGGGTCTGGGGCTCCAAGACTCTCAGTGATGACCAGGGTATTCCTGCAGGCCTGAGGACCAAGCTTCTTCCCCCATGGATTCTCTCTGCAGACTTCTTGGACTGTCTTGGGCAACTGGGGCCATTGCTTCTCCTACTCCAGGCCCTTTGCATAACTTTTGTCTTTTGGGGGACAGCTAATTTAATTTCAGGCACCATCTCGGATGTAGCGATCTCTGACAATCTAAAAGATTGTACATTTTCAGGAGGAACAAGACAACACCGCTTGATGGAGAAAGACTATGTCTCATCCATTGTATTAGAAGATACTCGCATTCTAAATCTCCTGGCTTTTGGGGATATAGTAAGGACAATAGCAACACTTTTTACATTTATTCATAGAAAGCTTATCAGCTTGTCCTAGAAAGGGCTCTGATTTTGGTGTGTGTTTTACCCTTTCTAGATTTCATCCTGTCATCAACTGGAAATAATTAATAGAGTAATAGGCATAAGCTTCAGCACTATAACGGTTTTGCTCCCTGAGTGACTGGAAATTTCATCAATTTCCTGTGTCAACACAAAGCCAATGCTTATGTCAGAAACATGCTTAGCATTGAAGCAGGAAAGCATGGTAAGCCATTGTCTTGTGAATTCCATGAATCAGGTAAAGAAGAATGCTTCTTCAGGTTCTTGCAAACAGAATCCACTTGCAGGTGGCAGAACACCTGGTGATTTGTACCCCCATTCTGAAGGCCCTTCTCCTTGACTTGCGCTCTGTTTTTTGCTGTGGCAGCTCTCCTTGTTTGTGAGCCTTCGTGACAAATACGAATGCAGTCTTTTGTATGTGTGGAATCAGAGAAAACCCAGAAAAATCATGATTCAGTTTCTTGGAAAGCACTGCTGAGAAATGTAGAAAACACATTGAAGCCCTCTGTAGAATTCCTCAGACACCTGCAGGACTTCAGTGTCCCTTTGAAATGGAGCTACCTATGTGATGCTCTCTCAGGCCAATAGATCCTCCTTCCTCTGTGTTCCCCCAGTATTTGGTTCATAACTATCTTGCTGAATTGAAATTAAGACATTTGAGGGCAGAAATGCACCTTGCTCATTTTTGTAACTTGAAGGGTATGAGAGTTCAATAAATAAGTGGAAAACCAGTAACCATTCTATACCATTGACTGCTATTTTGCCAAGACCTTGGTTCCATAAATAACACTGATCACTGATGCATACATATACTTCCTTGATTAAATACATGAGGCATATGATACAGTATCTATGATATAGCAAACAGTCAACAAATGTTTGTGTCCTTCCTATCCACCACCCTCACTGCGTCTTGATGGGCACAGTAATGACCTCTTCCCAAGAAGCACATTATTGTCTCTGGTCAGATTTCATTCAGAATAATCTAATTTACAGATCATACTTGGGGCCACATTTAATCCTTGCTTTGGAATGGTCTCTCTAAAGAGTCTTAGAGGAAGAGTTTCTCTGCTAGGCTTTTCATATTACCTGGTAAATATTCCTTCTGCTAGGCTTTGGTGTGATAATTCTTCATGGGCTAAGTAAGATGAAGTTCATAGCATCTTACATTTGGTTGTTCAGAGGTATTTTTTGACCTGGGAAGTCTGGGAGTTGGAAGGAGAGGGTTAAGTGTGAATTAGCAAAGCGTGAACCAAAGGAGATGTTTTGTATGTGTATTAAGACCTTGTCTTGTGTAATGCCTCCCAGTGATGTTTGAAATCACCAAGTTGAATGCCCTTTGCCTTCCCTGTGTTGGGTAGGCAGGTGAAGAGTATGCCGAGCCCAGTCCCCTGGGATCTCTACACCATCTTGCTCCCATCCCTCCTAGCTCATGGCTCTGTGGGTGGTGACTTCTAGGGAGGCCTGAAGGCTCCAGTGATTTCTCAGTCTCTAGATGATTCTGCCTGGGTGGTCTATTCTTCTTCCCATGTTTCTCTGTCCTTAAGTCTTCAGTATTTCTATCCCTTGGATACAGGGATAGAAACTTGTTGAAGTTGTGTGTGTTTTAAATTGAATGTCGACAGTTCTGGATAAAACAAGTTCAGCAACTGCATTACCGGGGTCTGAGTTTGCAGGGTCTTTTCAGCCCCTGTGATCATTTTAGTTAGGTCATTGCTGAAATCCTCTTCCAAGGGGAGTAATGATTGTAGAAGTTTTTCAGTTCTGAGTAAAAGAAAGTAAACACTCTCTACCCTAGGTTTAAAAAAATGGCATTTATAGGATCTAATGAAGACTGTCTATGTGCAAGTCTGATACTATCTTAGTACCATCAGCAGTATCAGAATTTAGTCTTATTATTTAACTGGCATTTATTCCCTCTCTACCCTCTAAGTTGAAAATACGTAAGTGGAGATAAAATTTCATATTTCTTTGTCGGAACTTGCCACCCCTACCCCACCTCCACCAGATCCAAGACCATGGTCTGCTTCATAGTCAGTGCTCCATATATGTTGATTTATTTCACAAGTCAGAATGCTTATACAGTAATGAATAAACATGATCCTTCCCCTGGAAGTTCTCACAATCTCTTGAACAAGGTTTAGTGTGTGCATTTCCTTTAAGGCAATGACTTTTTGATGGAGGTAGAGGAAAACTGGCCAGGTAATACATTGTTTTCCCAAATCCAGTTAAAAATTTTATATTTGTTCCTAATTAGACTTTCGGAGGACTGAAATATGAAATTAGAAAATTGAAGTCACTTTCCTTTTTGTCTTAGGACAGGAATTGGCAAACTACAGCCCACAGGCTTGTGGCCTTCAAACTAAGAATGATGTTTACAAATAGACCTTTGCAATTGAATTGATGATAAAGAACACTAATGTTGAACCCTAATTAAGGAAAATGTTACCCCCACTAAAACGTTTTTTTTTCCATTATATTACAGAGCATTGTGCTCCATCAATTATTATATTTTGAATTTTGTCAATAAAAGTTTTGTGAACATTTCTGTTCTCTTGTGTTATACTAGTGTCTACATAATAGCCTTGATTTTTGTCTGTTGTCCTGCTTTAGAAGAGGGGCTGGCAAACTTTTCTATGAAAGGGAGATAGTAAATATTTTAGCATTTGTGGCCATATGTTCTGTGTAGCAATGACTCAACTCTGGTATTGTGGTATGTAAGTAGCCATAGATGCTATGTAAACAAATGTTCATGACTATGTTCCATAAATATTTATGGGCACTGAAATTTAAATTTCATATACATTTTTCTTGCTTTTTAACAAAAATTATTTTAGAGACAGGATCTTGCTCTGTTGCCCAGGCTGGAGTACAGTGGTGCTATCATAGCCCACTGCAGCCTTGAGCCCTTCTGCTCAAGTGATCCTCCTGCCTCAACCTTTTGAATAACTGAGATTACAGGTATGTACCACCACACCCAGCTATTTTTTATTTTTGTTTTTGTAGGGACAAGGTCTTGCTATGTTGCCCAGGCTGATCTCAAACTCCTGGCCTCAAGCAATCCTCCCACCCTGGCCTCCCACAGCACTGGGATTACAAATGTGGGCCACTGTACTTGGTCTGAATTTTATATGATTTTCATGTGTCAAGAAATAGTCTTCTCTTAACTTTCTTTCAGTTACTCAAAAATGTACAGATCATTTGTATGGCTCGAGGGCTATACAAAACAGGTAGTGGGTTTAATGAGGCCTGAGGTCTATAGTTTGCCGACCCCTATTCTAGAGAGTGAGGCAGCAGTCTCCATGAATGCCTGTCATGACTAGGTTAGCTCAGACGCTCTGGTGAACCTTGAATAATGCGCAGGTCATGTCTGTTTTAGTGACAAACTCCCTTCTCACCACAGCCATGTTCTTGTTCCTTGGCCCTTTGGGACTTAACCCTCTCTCTCCCCCAACCCCCACCCTTGCATCCCCTCTGCCCCACCACCTCTTCCTGTCCCACAGGGCTAGCTCTCTAAAATCTGTCTAGGAAGGAGTTTCTTCAGGATGCAACATCAGTCCTGGGCCTCTTCCAGCTCCTAGTTGGAAGCACTTTCCAAGGAGAGAGAAGCTGAAACAGCTGCATTTTTTTTTTCTTCTAGAATCATCCAGCTAGGGGGTGAGTTCAGGACTTTGGCAACTGCTGTGTAAATGCTGAGCAGCTAAAGACAGCACAGATCTGGAGCAAATACTGCTGCTCCCAAACCGGTGAGAATGGCTTCATCAAAGCCAGGACTTGAAGCGTCTGCCTTTCTTTTGAGGCCCGGGCTGGGGAAAGGGAGTCTCTCTCTGGCTCGGCTGGGTATTGCTGAAGACCCTCCAGGGAAGAATGCACATCTGCAGCGCCTTAGAATGAGTCCACTGTCCTGATTGTCAGTCTCATTGCCCCTGGCATTATGGTTCTGTGCCAGAGGTTTAGCCAGCTGTGCTATTTGTCTCACGGAGAAAGTTTCCAGAGACACTTTTTTCCTTTCTGCTTGAATGACCAAGTTTCAGAAAAATCCAATGATAATGTGCAGGCGTTTCAAATCTGTAACGTTAACTGGGATGTTTGGGGTCACGTTGCCTGGGTGATTTAAGGAGTGAGTGTGTTAAAATCTATGAAATAACCGACAGAGTGTCCTCTCAAGCCCAGAATGCTGAAGCAACAGAGAAGGTGCGAGAGTGGATTGGGTGAATAGAGTTTTTGTGAGACAGTTTTTGTTTTGGGACTGTGTGGTGTCACTCTTTGACCCAACACGTGAGCTCCATGAGGGCAGGGGCTCCTCCTTTTTGTATACTCATAAATGCTAGGCAGGCATGATCTTGGCCCTTTACCACCATCCCTGCCAGCATTTCGGTCCGCTGTGGATCCAGGCCTTGCTGATTTTACCAGCAGAGAAGGAACAAGATTATCTTTGCTACTTGTAGAGGAGGGATTGGCAGGTATCCATGGTGACAAAGGCCTGGAGCCTTCCAAGAAGAGGACAAGGGAGACAGAGCTCAGGGGGCATGGTCTTTATCTTCTCTCTGCTGGTCACCAAATGAATGTTCCAGTGTCCTCATTTGGGGCAGCCTATGTTCAGAGACTTAGAAGTCCTAGGGGTGAAAGTTTTAAAAAGAGGGAGAGGTATTGCTTGAGCCCAGGAACTCGAGACCAGCCTAGGCAACACAGCAAGACCCTCATCTCTACTAAATAAATAAATAAATAAATAGCCAGGCATGGTGGTGCATGCTTGTAGTTCCGACTCCTTGAGAGGCTGGGGCTGAAGGATCACCCAAGCCCAGGCGATTGCTGCAATGAGGCATAATCATGCCACTATACTCTAGCCTGGGCAACCGAGTAAGACACTGACTCAGGGGAAAAAAAAAAAAAAAGCACAGGCAGAGGAAGAGATTTTCCTCATTAACATGCATTTCCTGTAATGCAAATTTTGCAAAATAATAATGTAGTTTGTAAACAAAAGGATATATCTTAAAACATACTTTATATCCACTTAATGTAATACCATGTAGCTTTTAAAAAGAATGAGACACTGGGAATATACCTGGAGATACTCAGATCACTCTGTGAAAAAGACACCTGCATGTGCATGTTTATTGCAGCATCATTCACAATAGCAAAAACATGGAACCAGCTGTGCTGCCATTGAAAGAGGATGGGTTAAAAAAATTGAGGTACATATACACGATGGAATATTATGCAGCCAAAAAGAAGGACAAAATTATGAACTTCACAGCAACTTGGGTGGACTTAGAGTCTATCATACTGAGTGATCTATTACAGAAATAAAGAACTGAGTACCACATGTTCTCACTCATAAGCGGACCCTGAAGAATTATCATAATACTATAAGAAAGGGATTGGCAGTAGTGGGGAACCGCCAAGGGAGGGAGGGGGGCACACCTCATCAATAAGGGTACCTGATCTCGAACCAGGTAAAGTGGGGACCAAAGTGAGACCCAAGCTTTACCTACACAATGACCATTTGTGTACCTAACCCTGAATTGTATCCCATGACTTAAAAAAAAACCCCAAAACAACTAACTTTGACTTTTGAACCTATGTGATTTACCCCAAGGGCAGATTAGTCCTCCCTGTCACTCCCAGCAGACATGGATAAGCATCTGCTTACTGCCCTATGGTTATCACATGCTGCACCTTGGCAGTGCAGTAAAAGAGAAAACATTCTACAGCCAAATCACTTTGTAACACAAAACTCCCAACTCCATGGCCTGAACAAATAAGAAAGGAAACTTCAGCTTAGTACTAAAAGAGAAAGCAATGTAGCTGGAGGCCCAAAGTAGCAGAGTTTACTGCTAGTGAGTCAGGCGCCCCTCTAATACTTTGTAAAATATTCTCTGAAGAGTGGAGAAAACTGCCACTGTCCTGTCTTTGGATGTTTCTTCTGCTACCCTCCAAGAGGTAGCACATAGCCCTTTTGGCCAACCAGTGGGGGCTGAGTAAACTGTCTTCTATTAACTCCCTTCTTTCCTTCTTCCTTCCTTCCTTCCTTTATTCCTTCCTTCCTTCCTCTCCCTCCTCCTCCTCCCCTCCTCCTCTTCCCCCTTTCTCCTTCTCCTTTCCTTTTTTTTAGTGGGGGGATTTTTTGTGAGCTGGAGTCTCACTCTGTCGCCCAGACTGGAGTGCAGTGGCACACTCACGGCCACCCCACCGTTGACCTGCTGGGCTCTGGCAATCCTTTTGCCTCAGCCTTCCAAGTAGCCAGAACTACAGGTATGTGCTACCACACCCAGCTAATTTTTTGATTTATTGTAGAGGCGAGGTCTCACCAAGTTGCCCGGGCTGGTCTTGAACCCGCAAACTCAGGCAATCCACTTGCCTCGGCCTCCCAAATGGGATTACAGACTGAGCTACTGAGCCTGGCCTCCTCCTTCTCTTTTCTTTCTTTCTTTCTTCCTTTCTTCCTTCCTTCCTTCCTTCCTTCCTTCCTTCCTTCCTTCCTTTCTTTCTTTCTTTCTTTCTTTCTTTCTTTCTTTATTTTATTAATACAAAGTCTTGCTCTGTCAACCAGGCCCTAGAGTGCAGTGGTGAAACCAAACTCAACTGCAGCCTCAATCTCCTGGGTGCATGATACCACACCTGGTTATGTTTTTTAAATTTTGTAGAGATGGGGTCTCACTATGTTGCCTAGGCTGGTCTTCTACTAACTTGCCCGATCCTCCAAAAGCATTGAGAACTTGAGAAGTTCTTGCAGCCCATCCAAGGATGGGGGGTACGTGTTGAAAGACAATTCTCTATGGATTTCTTGAGCTTCTGCCTGTCTTAGAGACAGAGGCGCTGACTTCCCTTCATCCCAGATGATCTTTTTCAAGTATTTTTGTATGGTGGAACAACCTTGGAAGATAGGGATAGTGTCTTCCTTCAGAGGAAAGGGCAGGCAAGTTTACAACTTATTATAAAAGCTTTGAGACCTTTCCACTTATAAAAGATTTGAGACACCTAAGCTCAAAGTTCCTCCCTATAATGCAACTCACTGTGTGTGCAGGAGTCACCCAGCCTTCTTTGCCTTACCCTATGAGAACTGAGAGCAGGAGACCTGGCATAAATGCTGATACTCTGGCTGCTGCCTATTGCTGTGAGAAATAAATTGTCCTTCATTTCTACCCTAGGAGTCTTGTGCCTTTAACCAGCATTCACCAAACTGCAGCAGACCAACTTGTTAGCTTGCAATCTCAAACTTTTCACAGTTCTTGAGGATGTGTTTCTGCCATATCAGTTTACTGACCATGGAAAAGAAGTAAAAAAACAATTCCTTCTAAAGATTCATAGCATATAAACAACTAGTAATTGTGCTGCCAGTTCATCCCAAGGTAAAGACAAGCAAGTCTAAATTTATGAGGAGACCATCTCATTTCTTAATATAACTCATATATATATATATATAATTTTAAGATGAAACATTTAAAAATGCTTCCCTTGTGTGACCACTTTTTGAAACTTTCCTTGAAATTAACATTTAGTGCCTAAAAGGTGATACCAATTATTTTGATTTGTATTATTGCAACAAATACGAGGGGGACCCCCGAAATTATAAAAATTGTGTATTAATTCTTACATGTTTAAACTTCAATCACTTTCAAAGTACTCTTCGTTTGATGCAATACATCTGTTGAGATGCTTTTTCCACTGTTCAGAACAGTTTTTGAACTTGTCAATTTTGATACTTTTTAGTGCTTTTGCTATTTTTGTTTTACCTTTTCCACATTGGCAAAACATTTCCCTTTGCGGGCTTTTTTTCATTTGGGGAAACAAAAGAATCACTCAGGGTGAGATTGGGTGGATAGGGAGGGTGGGGTAAGGGGGTGATGCCGTTTTTGGTACAAACAAACACAAGCTGCTGAACACTCAGTGTGGTGTGGACAGGTGCTCTCGTAAATTACCCATCATGAAATGGGCAAACATGTTGAAAGAATCTCAAAAAAAAAAAAATTTACTGAAGCCAAACGCAGACTCTCACAACAACACTAGCTGGTACACTGATGCCAATGGGTTCCTAGAACACATACCTAGCAAGGGAAGCCTATACTACAAGGGGTCTGCGCTCCAAAAAATAATTCCACTTTTTCTGGGTCCCCCCATAGGTAATCTTTTCCAAAAACTATATCTTTTCTCCATGGAAATCATCAAAGTTATTTTGACTGTGAATGAAAACAAGAACAGCAGTGTGTAAACATTTTTTTCTTTCAGATATGGACCTCATGCAAATAAAGTTGCTTGCCACAATTCTAATGCTGACCTGCAGACACTAATTAGGTAGTGAGACATTTACTTGTTTTTATCATTTTCAAATCACTTGGTACTGAAAACAGCTTGTATGAATTCAGACAAGGTATCTCTATCTGAGACTGAAAAATGAAAGTCCAAAGTGATAGCACGAGGAGAAAAACACTGACATTCTGACACCTGAGAAATAACCTCAGCCTTCAAAAGCCGAGAGGAAGGTAAGGCTAATCTTGAAAATTCTGATGAGTTACAGTCACTCACACAGACAACAAAATATGAGTTTGATAGAGTGAATTATTATTGAGGATCAACAGAGAATCTTCCCCAGAGCTTCCTAGCACACATAAATAAACGCTGACTTCTTCAGAAATTTTAGCAAAGGAAATGAATGTACTTGGATACCAGAGTACCTTCGGTTCTTGGTAGGCAATGTTACTACTAAGGACCCTCCATAATGGAAATCTGGATGTACTTTTAATATGCAGAATCAAAGGCAGATGCATTAAAAACGATCTGTTGGTCCAACAAGCAGATTTCCAACTTTGCAACTAGAAGATAACCTATTCTCCACCACTGGCACTGCTCACATAAATTCTAGGCAAAGCCATCTGACTGTGTGACTGGATCTTCCTTCACTTACACAAATATTCCTTCTCTTTGAAGCTACTCTGTGCCTTTAAGTGTTATGAAGATGAAAAATCTCATGCCTGTTAGTACTTCATTGGGAAATACTAGAGCAAAAGTCTCCAAGGAGGAAGAATGAATTCAAAAACTGTGCAGCTGGAAAAACAGTAGGGAGTAATACAGGATATTAAATAATATAATAAAAACCTACTTAGCTTGTGTTTGGGGAATGAAGAGTCTGGTGAGGAGAGTGGAACTATTTGAGAGAGCAATATAGAGTAATGGATAAGAGCATGAGCTTTGGAGTCAGATTCAGCCTTGAATCGTAGTTCTGCCACGTACTAACCAAGTGACCCCTGAGGGTGGCAACAGAGTCATGCTCATCCTTCCAACTACTGCCTATAATTCCCAGTGGCTCTGATATTTCTAGTACAATTAGATGCTCAATAAGTGTTTCCTGCAATTAATCCTATTTCAGATAGTGCTAAAATGAATATCACAATGAGAAAAGAAAAGGAGAAATGGTGGCAGTAAAGGGTGCAATTTTGCACAACATTCAGTGAAGCATATAACAAGCTCAAAGTAATGACATTGTGTGAGAGAAAGCTCTAATACTAAGAAATGCTGAGATGAATCAATAACGAATATACATATGTGAGTACAAGTGAAAATACAAAAGTGTAAACAGCTGTGCAAAGATACATGAGCAATTACTTTGGGGAGCAAAAAAAAAGTAAACAAAATTACAGAAAGTTTTGGAAAATTTTGGTAGAGGGACAAATATTCAGCATGTTAATCATTACTCTCTTAATCAGTGGATTAATTATACATGAAGTGTACAATGACTATGCATACAATCCATACGTAGGTATATGGTAACAACAATCAAATGGTTTTCAGTCTAAAAAGTTGCATTTGAAAAAGGAGGTATGGCATTCAGCAATTTGGGTGTAACAACAATGCTGAAAATATATGTATTGCAAACTCTACATATTTAAGTTTGCTTCGAGGTATAAGATGTGCATTCAATAATATGCTGATAAATTTAATAGTGACACTTGCACCAAAATACTATTCAAGATCTATTCAATACTCACTTGGGGCCAAGACATTTATCCTCGTTTGTAAAGATATTTATCCCAGTTTGCAAAATGGGTCTACTTACAGTCTTGTTATTAATACTTTCTTGGACTTTTCAGTACAAATGTTATCTTTCTTCCTGTCCCCCCTCCTTCACACATATGCACGCGCACACATACATTTTCACATACTTACTATTTTTATTCACTTCTTTTGGACTAAAATAACAGTAAGAGATCTTGGCATCTAAAAATACATTTAAGAAAAATCCATTTTTCATTTGTTACTTAGAACAACATAGTCAAAAAGAGTATTGAACTGGGATTTAGAGAATGCCTGTCATGTTCCTGAACCTGACATTTCATTTAATCCTCATATTTCAATCCCATTTTATAGATGAATAATTCAAGGCCCTAGCTTTGCCACTAACTGCCTGTGGAACTTAGGCCATTCACTTCCAACCTCTGGGTTTTATTTTCTTCATTTTCCAAACAAAGTGACTGGATTTTGCTCCCAATAGAACATCCAAATCAACTGGGAAACTTCCTAAATGACGAATTCTCTGACCTCTACATAGACCTTTGGTATTGGAATCTCCAGGGGTGGCCTCTGGGAATCTGTTTAACGAGTTCCTCTGGTGATTGTGATAATGAGGTAAATTTGGGAACAGGACACTTTACTATCTCCAGGGGTGGTGCAAGCAACAACACCCCAACATCACCTGCATGCCTTCACTTGGTAGTCTGAAATATTGAGAACTATCCTAGGAAAAACTAAAGCACTAACAAGCCACACTTAAAAATTTAGGCCAAGGAGGAGGGGCCAAGATGGCGACCGGGCAGCGTGGTCTGTGAGACCTCCGCAGAAGAGGACACAGAAAGACTCCAGATCTCTCCCAGGGGGCCTGCTCCCCCACACGGAACTTGTCCACGGACACCGCAGAGGCATTA
>CAUYQG010104247.1:0-14355 GCA_963574415.1 Tarsius wallacei | reverse complement strand
GCAATGGGTCAATACTCAATTCAATGTTCATGATAACTTTATAGAGCATAAGAATCAACTGTTGGATTGCCTGAGCCCGCGGGTTCGAGACCCGCCTGGGCAGGCGAAACCTCATCTCTACAATAAATCAAAAAAATTAGCCGGGCGTGGTAGCGCACGCCTGTAGTTCCGGCTACTCGGAAGACTGAGGTGGAAGGATCGCCGGAGCCCAGCAGGTCGAGGCTGCGGTGGCCAGAAGCAGCCACTGCCCTCCAGTCTGGGCGACGGAGTGAGACGCCAACTCAAAAAAAAAAATCAACTGTAGATTCCATATATATATATGTATGTATACACACACACACACACACACACAGTGGTTGTCAAAAAGATGTATACACATTTTAAGAAAGGAAAAAACTGTATTAAAATTGGAATACTCAATATATACCAATAACAAAAGATGAATACAAGTCATGTTTGACTTCTGCAATTACAAGAGTTTCTCAAAGTGGTTATCATCAGTATCCAGACACTTCACATTATGTCAAAGTAATACATAGATAACATCTCTTAAAACGTATATACTTTTTTTGGCACCCCAGTATTAAAATCAGAGACTCAATCTGTAGTTCAGTCTGAAGCACAGTGCCACAATCACAGCTCACTGCAGCCTTGATCCTTCTACCCTAAGAAGCTAAGACTACAAGCATGCACCACCACACCTTGCTAACTTATTTTACCTTTTTGTAGAGCTGAGGTCTCTCTATGTTTCCCAGTCTGTTCTCAAACTCCTGGGTTCAAGCAATCCTCCTGCCTCAGCCTCCCAAAGTGCTGGAATTACAGATATGAGCCACCATCCCTGGCCCTTGTTTTATTTATTTTTTATTTATAATATATATGCATAATGACTTTTTCATTTTATTTATTTATTTATTTATTTATTTATTTATTTATTTATTTATAGGCAGGGTCTCACTATTTTACCCAGGCTGGTCTAAAACTGGGACTACAGGTGTGAACCACCATGCCTGGCCAGTTGTATGGATTTTGACACATGTGTAGATTTTGTACCTCCCATGATTAGGATACAGAACATTTCCATCACTCCAAGAAACTCCCTCCTGCTGTCCCTTTGTAGTCAAGCCTTCCTCTCACCCCTAAACCCTGGCAACCTCTGATCTGTTTTCCAACACCATCATTTTGTCTTTTAGAGAATGTCATATAAATTGACTCATAGAGTACGTAACCTTTTGAAACTGACTCTTCTTATCCACATAAAGTCTTTGATATTCATCCAAGTTTTCACACATATCAACAATGTGTTCTTTTTCTCTTTCTTTTTTTTTTCTACCAATGAGTAATATTCCATCTAGTCTGGAATTTTAAATGCAAACTATCAATAAAGTATGAAGACATACATGTTAAACATTAAAATGCACTTCACTTGTCAATTGCTACAGGAATCTACTACACCAAAAAAAAAGTAATAAACCAAGGAGGTGAAGACATGAGATCTATTAAAACAGGGGGTCTCACATGGGAAAGAAACATAAGGAATCCCAGGATAATGGAAAAGACAATATACTAACACAATTGCTGCTCAGCTGCTCCAATCCAGATTGAAGAATCCACTTCAAAAGATGAAATTGACAGAGTTTGTAATGTGTTTGAATATACTGAGAAGAGATTTACACAACCAGTGGTGAATAATTCCATTGAATTCATACATTTAAAAAGTAAGCAGACAAACAGAAAATGAAAAATTTTTAACTCCAATGAAAACAAAAAGTTGTGCAGAAAAGGAAAAATAATCAGAATATACTATGGCTCCACTGTGACCAGTTTTTACCTAATGTAAACATTAGATATTTGTCTAAACATAATTATACCATAATTCCTTTGAGGCCCGGAAAATAGGAATGAAAGATCTGTCATAACAAGTCTTGTAGATTACTTAACTCTTTTATGTGCCTTATATAATGTAGATAAAAATTGAAACTAAATTTAACATGATGAAGTGAATTTTTTTTTTCTAAATCAAGCTGAAAGTCATGAACCCCTGGACTCAGGCAATACTTTCTCGGCCTCCCAAAATGCTGGGATTACAGGCTTGAGCCACCGTGCTTGGTCACATGTGGTTACTTTAAGCCTTAAGTCTGACACAGGAAACTTGTGTCTAGGGAAGCAGACTCAAGTTTCTCAAAAAATGGACATGTAAGTAAGAGACAGGAGGTGGACAGTCCCAGGGCTGGTTCATTGGCTCAGCACATCAGCAAAAACCTGGGTTCTTTTCATCTTTGTTCTCCACCAACCTCAGCATCCCAGCTTCCTCCCAAGGCTTGCCACCAAGACGGCTTGTCCACAAGACAGCTTGTCCACAAGACAACTTGTCCACAAGATGGCTTGTCCACAAGACGGCTGCCTCAGCCTTGCAGCCTGTGACCTGGTGGAAACCAGATCCACCCACAGCAACAACCAGACCAGAGGGATGGAGGTGGTTTTAATTTGCATCTCCCTGATGATGAGTGATGTTGAGCTTTTTTTCATAGGTTTCTTGGCCATTTGTATATCTTCTTTTGAGGAATGTCTGTTCATTTCATTTGTCCACTTTTTAATGGGATTATTTGGGCTTTTTTCTAGCTAATTTATTTAAGTTCCTTGGAGATTCCAGATATTAGTCCTTTGTCAGTTGTATAGTATAGTTGGCAAATATTTTCTCCCATTCTGTAAGTTGTCTCTACTCTGTTGATTTTTTATTTTGCTGTGCAGACACTTTTTCAGTTTAATTAAGTCCCACTTATTTATTTTGTTTTTGTTGCATTTGCTTTTGGGGTTTTAGACAAAAATTCTTTGCTTAGGCCAATGGCCAAAAGAGTTTTTCCTAGGTTTTCTTCTAGAATTTTTGTGGATTCAGGTCTGACGTTTAAGTCTTTAATCCATATGAGCTACATTTTGTATATGATGAGACAGAGATCCAGTTTCATTCTTCTGCATGTGACTTTCCACATGGTGTCCTTTCTCTAGAGTCTGCTTTAATCTGCTTTGTTGAAGATCAGTTGGTTGTAGGTATTTGGCTTTGTTTCTGAGTTCTCTGTTCTGTTCCGTTGGTCTATGGGTCTATTTTTGTATGAGTACATGAGATACACCTACACCAATCAGAATGGCCATTATTAAAAAGCCAAAAAACAATAGATGTTGGCATGGATGTGGTGAAAAAGGAATGCTTATACACTTTTGGCAGTAATGTGTCTTAGTACAACATCTATGGAAAACAGTGTGGCATTTTCTCAAAGAACAGGAAGTAGACCACCATTCAATCCTGCAATCTCACTTCTGAGTATCTACCAGGAAAGGACATCATTATACAAAGAAGACACCTGCGCTTATATGTTTATCACAGCACAATTCGCAATTGCAAATATGTGAAATCAACCTAAGTGATGTCCATCAACCAATGAGTAAATTATATATATATATAATATGTATATAATATATATATGTAAGTTTCTATGACTTTGAGCCTTCATGTCTGAGGAACTCTTGATTTTAGTAGCCAATGTATCCTAACTGAAATCCCAGGACATTTTAATGAAAATATTAATTTCTAGATATAATTGTGATAAGACTTTTTTCAACTCAAAAGGAAAATGATAAATTTTCATTGGGGAGGTAAAGGGAACATGAAAACTCTATACTATGTTTGCAATTTTTTGTGTCTTAAACCTTTCAAAACGAAAAAGTATTTGTTATAGGTACTCCAAAAATGGGTTAAAAGGACAAATTTTAAATTTCTATCAATGGCCTTGAATTCCCATATGAAGGAAAGAACCTCAGTTCCCCCTGTGTAAAATAAGAATTAGACCAGTAGTACTCAAACCATAGTTTGAAACACTGAAGCTCTTTCCACAGTTCATCTTTTCTTTTCTTTTCTTTTCTTGAGTTGGAGTCTGACTCCGTTGCCCAGGCTGGAGTGCAGTGGCACACTCATGGCCACCCCAGTGTCGACCTGCTGGGCTCCAGCAATTCTTCTGCCTCAGCCTTCCAAGTAGCCAAAACTACAGGCGCGCACAATCATACTCGGTTAATTTTTTTATTTTATTGTAGGGACGAGGTCTCACCAAGTTGCCCAGGCTGGTCTCAAACCCCTGGGCTCAGGCAATCCTCTCGCCTCGGGCCCCCCAAGTGCTGGTATTACAGGTTTGAGCCATGACACTGGCCTGAAATGTCATCTTTAACTTGTTGCTAGCAGTTTGAAAACCCGCTCGGGCAAAAGTTATTACATTCTACCTTTTAACACATAAGGGATCCCAACAAGTTCACTTGCAGCTTTCCCAAGATCTCTTTGCCTCTCAAACTTTGAAACAAAGTGTCTCCTTTGCCATCTCTGCATTGTATTGAACCTCTTCTAACTGAAGTCAATAAGTACAAAGATTGTAACTACATTGTTACAATCTACATTTGTTTTGGCAGAGGTGGGTGTTAACGATTTAATTTTGTTTGCTTTGACTCAGACTTGTATTATCATAATTAAAATAATGCAAATTAATCCTATGGCAAACAGTTTTTTGCCCACCAGCTTGCTAAAGATCAGAGATTTGCTAGCACTTTGAATGAGTGAGGCAGTAGGAGAAAAGTTCTCTAATAAGTTGTGGGTGGGAGTTCTAAGCATACAACTCCATTGGAAGGTGCCAACATGTTAAATGCACCTTTGATCAAACAATTCTTTTTTCAGGAAATTTGTCTACAGATAGACTCATGTGCAGAAATAGATACAGATATAAAAATAGATATTCATTGCAGTTATGCTTGCAGTAACAAAAAACTGCAAGCAAGCTAAGAGTCCATCAATGAGAGTTGTTTAAGTAAATTTTAGTATATGTGTATATATTCAACGGAAACTGAACTCTTCCTAAAGCAATAAGTCAAATCTAGATGCAATGATAAGCAATATTTTCCAAAATACATTGTTATGAAAAAAAATCACTGTGTAGAATTATGTTTGCATTATAGTATAATCCGGTGGAAAAGAAAAGAATGAATCTGCATATGCCTTTCATGCATGTGTAGGAAAGTTCTGAAGAACACCCCCAAAATTCAGTAGCAGTGGTTGCTTCCTGAATGAGAAATTAGGGGGCTGGGGAAGGTTGAAAGGACACCCGCTTTTCATGGGGTACCCTTGAGTGCAGTTGGAGTATTTTCAGGTTCATGCATTAATTATATAAAAGAAAAAATCAGGCCTGTGCATGCTTGCTTGTATGAAGTTCTCTAAATATACTATTGAAACACAGGTGTGTCACCCTCGGTTAAGTGCCAGGCAAGACTCAAAGCCAGCTCTCATCAGAATGATTTGTTGTGTAACTACCACTTCGTTCCCAACAGGTTGAGTCCTGACCATATCTCATTACAGAGGTTTTAGCACTTAGGTTACATTTCAAGTGTTTCTTCACTGATGTTTATGGTCATGTGAAGGATTGCTGACAGTTGCTAAGTATTGTTAGGGAATCCATTTGGGGATAGAAATTTGTCTGGTCCCCTTCCAAGATTTTGGATCAGGATTCTGTGTCAGTACAGTCAGGAGGGGCTCACTGGAGTCACCTGGAGGGTGCCTTCACTCCATGCATGCCTAGACCACACACCCTGGGATGTTTGCTGTTCCAGGACATCTGGACCATGCCCAAGCATGTGTTTCTCTGACAAGTTCCCTCAAGGAGTCTGAGATACTCTCCAGGTAAAAATGACCTACAGCATGTCCAGAAAAGTAAGGATAAAACGGTAAGCCTCGCCAGCTTTAGTTCAGCCATGTTGATGAGGGGCCAGCCAGAGAACATGAAGCAGCTCCAAGGATGTCAGTTGATGTCATGCAGGGAATTGGATATTCATGTGGCAAGAGCAGAAAAGCCACATGGGAATGGTAAGGTCACCCAGAGATTAATAACATCTGGAAGCCACTGTCTTCTCTCCCCAGGAAAGGGGACAGGGAGAGAGACAAAGGGAGGAGGGGGCATTTTTAGAGACCAGGAACCCCAGGCATGAGCTGAGGCCACAGTTGACCCATCCTAGGGGATATGGGACCGTAAAGGTGACACAGCCGTTACCACCAAGATAGAGAGGGAAAGGGAGAAATACTCGGGCTTCTCCCTGCCACCTATTAGCCAAACTCAACAGGAAGCTAGAAGCCTGCAAGCCTGGAAAACAGAAACAGGGGTCAGCACCCTAACATGCAGAGTTGAGTAGGAAAGACAGGGAACTGGGCAAAAGACTCAGGATCAGCCCCCAGCTTCAGTCACAGTTCTAGTGGACGCCTTGGGCCACGATTCTCTGTAGCACTTTTTGAATGGAGAAATCATTGACATAAGTACTTTCGAGAATGCAGAGTCCTGGGTCAGCCATTGTTGTTAGCCTTCATCTAGAAAAATAAGGGAGGTTTAAAAATATCAGTTATCGACTGGGTGTGGTGGCTCACACCTGTCATACCAGCACTTGGAAGGCAGAGGCAAGAGGGTTGCCTGAGCCCAGGGGTTCGAGACCAGCCTGGGCAACTTAGCGAGACCTCATCTCTACAATAATTTTTTTAAAAATCAACCAGATGTGGTGGCATGCACCTGTAGTTGCAGCCACTTGGAAGGCTGAGGGGGAAGGCTCGCTTGAGCCCAGCAGATTGACTCTGTGATAGCCATGATTGTGCCACTGCACTCCAGCCTGGACAACAGAGTGAGACTATGACTCAAAAAAAAAAAAATCAGTTATCATAAAATCTAAATAGAATCTATAATTTGTCTATATTGTGTTATCATGTCTCACTCTTGTCTATTTCTTGTAACAGTGGAAGATTTGCTTAAATAGTAATCTTCCAAAGCAACCTTGATACTTTTTATTCATTCATTTATGTGTTTATTCATTCATTCTTTCTTTCGTCCTCTCATCCCTCCACCCAATTCTATATACCAGGTATTGCTATAGGTGCTAGTATACAAGGAGGAAAATTAACAAAATTTCAGGCCTTGAGAATGTACATTTTAGTGGGCTTTGCATGATTGCTAGAGGAAACCACATTTGTTAGAATGTTTACTGCAGAAAAAATTTTAGTCACTTGAAATTATAAACTACAAATGGTCCCTGCAACTTATGATGGTTCAACTGACGGCTGTTCAAGACACACCACTTCTGGAGAAACTGTACTTTGATTTTGAATTGTGATCTTTTCTCTGGCTAGCAATAGGTGGTGTGACACTCTGTCGCGAAGCTGGGCAAGATCATGTTCTTCATTTTCAGTACAATATTAAATACATTGCAGGAGATAGTCCACATTTTATGATCAAATAGGCTTTGTGCTTGATGATTTTGCACAGCGATAGGCTAGGGTAAGTGTTCAGAGTAGGTTAGTGGAATGAAAAGCATTTTCCACTTAGGATCTTTCCAGTTACGTTGGGTTTATTAGGACATAGCCCCATTGTGAATAGAAAGTCGTCTGTCTTTTGTTAAGAGAAGGATATTTTTGCACAAAACTTTCAGTAATTAATTCAGTCACTATATCTTCGTTATTCTTATTGTGATCAACATTACTGGGGGAAAAAACTATATTGTCTCTCACAGTTTAAAAAAGTATCTGGACATCTCCCAACAAGAATTATGTAAGGAAAGAATTCTAATAGATTGATTTTGAAATGCGATGAAAATCTCTTCTTCTGCAGTTTCTGTTGCTTGACATCAAACGTTCCTAACCAATGTTTCATTGGTCTTCTGTTGGCCTTTTGACTGGGGGAAATTTATGTAAGCTTTTTATTTTTTTTTATTTATTTATTTGAGTTGGTGTTTCACTCCTTTGCCCAGGCTGAGAGTGCAGTGGCACGCATGCTCACGGCCACCCCAGCATTGACCTACTGGGCTCAGGCAATCCTTCCACCTCAGTCTTCCGAGTAGCTGGAACTACAGACACGAGCTACCATGCCGAGCTATTTTTTATTTCATTGTAGAGACGAGGTCTCGCCAAGTTGCCCGGGCTGGTGTCAAACCCGTGGGCTCAGGCAATCCACTCGCCTCAGCCTCCCAAAGTGCTGGGATGACAGGCTGAGCCACCGAGCCCAGCCTATGTAAGCTTCAAGAGATTCAGTTTCTACATCCATAACATAGTGAGAATAGTGTCAACCTCTCTCGGTTGTTCTGAGGATTCGATGACATAGAGCAGGTAATGCAGGTGATTCCATAGTAACGTCTCTTAGTTAACAGAAATATTCAAACCATGGAGAGGGCAAAATCCCTTTCTCTATCAGAAACATATTGGAAATGGTGGATCCATTCAAATACGTGCCTCACAAGGGTGCTGAGCTCTGGAGACTGAAGCTTAGCCTTGACATGAAGAATAACAGGGAGGGGTGACGACTGGGGTTTCAGCCAAAGGAGCCCCTTCTCAGGCCCCGCCGAGTGTTACCATCTGACTATTCAGGCCCAGATTTGCTGGCTCTTTCCATGAACAAAAAAAGGTTATAAATCTCAACTTTTATGAGAAATCCATCAACTTTTAAACATTGGTCACAGATTTACATCTAGACGGGACATCCACCATGTCTATATTATACCCCACCTGTTAAAGAAGAGTGATCACAAACTTAAGGACAGAAGAAATCGTGAGCCTCCTGGTTAAACAAAGGCTGTTAACTTTTCCAGAAATGGGATGCTTACCAAGAAATAGATCTGGAAAGAATCCATATTGAGAAAATAACCTGAAAAGAGAAAGGAAGAAAATGTGCTTGCAAATGGGGTTGCAGGAAGCAATCCTGGCAGCTCCACTGAGGATGGCTGGCTTGGAGAGATGTATTCACATGGGCCAATAAAAAAAACTATTCTGGTATATTCCTTATGATATACAAATATCATTAACAAGCACCCAGTAACAAATCCAATAAATTATGATGCAACCCTGTGATAAAATATTATGGAACCATTAAAACTAACGGTGGGGAGCAGAGATTTGCAAATGCTGAGTGCCGATGAGTCAAATGCACAAATCCCAGCCTGCACCCTCCCCCAGTCCTTCTCAGAGAATCTCCACACATGAGGTTGGGCAATCTGTGGGCTTCACAACTTCCCAGGTGATACTAAGGTAACCCATCAAATTGTGAAAACTCCTCAAAAGCAAAAGCCAACTGTGAAACAGTATGGATAGCATTGCGTCAGATTAAGATCTGATTCAGCTGCATGTGAAAGAATCTTGCCCTACCCCCCACCTCCACACAGCAGTAGATGAAACAAGATAAGAATATATGAAACACGTAAAGGAAATCTGGAAGCAGGCAGTCCACTTCGTAGTTCCACAAAGGAGTTAAGGACTTGGGCTGCTTTCAGCTCACCCCTCAACCATACCTAAAGTAGAGCCTCCATCCCATAGTCCAAAATGGCAGCCAGAGCTCCAGCCATCACATCCTCATCCCAAGCAAGAAGGAAGGAAGGAAGGGAGGAAGAGAGAATGAAGAAGGAGCAGATGGCATATGCCAAATGTTATTGTTAGGCGATTTCCCAGAAGCTGCATCATAAGATTTCATTTGCATTGTCAGAATTTAGTCATATGTCCATGCTTATCTATGAAGAAAGCTGGGAACTGTCTTTTTTCAGGAGACCATGTGTTCAGCGATAAAGCAGAAACTCTATAATTGAGAAAATTCAAGAGAACAGACATTGGGTACACAAACAGCAATCGCTCTTGGAAGTATAATATTAATGTTGTGAGGATATATTGATTTGAACCATACAAAATTGCCATTTTTAAGTAAAAAATCAAAGAATCAGAAATTCATAGAGTTCTCTTTATTGAATTTCTATAGAAAAAAGTCTAGAAAGATATACAGTACATAAAGACATAAATACTTATCTCTGTTTGATGGGATCTCAGATAGCCATGTATATTTTGTGTACTTTTAAAAATAACAATATGTACAAAAAATGGAAGTTAAAAATATTTGAATATAATTTGTGTGTGTCTATGCACATATACACATATGCATACAAAAAGACAAGGAGTATTCATCAATCAAAATGTTATTTCTGAGTAGTGGATTATAAGTGGGCTTTATTTTCTTCCTTATAGTCTTCTGTTTTGTTTTTCAAATTTCTAACCAACAACTTTTAATAATCTTGCAATAAGAAAATCAACTCTAGAAAGAAAAAAAGTAAAGAAATGAAAAGAGGACATCATAAAATCAGGAAAAGACCACAGCAGTGGTCTAGGCGTGCAACAGAGAAGGTTGGTTGGGCATGGCAGCAAAGGGTTAAAATGGAGCCTGTGGAAACATGCATGAAATCATTTCACAACAGAAACTGTGTTGAAGGCCAGCACAGTAGCCTGTCATCTCACATATCAGGAGGCTGAGGTAGGAGGATCACTTGAGGCCAGAAGTTTGAGACCAGCCTGAGCAACACAGCAAGACTCCATCTCTATTTAAGATGAAAGAAAACAAAGAAAGAAAGAAAGAAACAAAGAAACAAAGAAACAAAGAAAGAAAGAAAGAAAGTTTACGGGGAAAAAAATGTGTAGAGGGAACCCATATGCCAGCCCCATTCTAGGCTCCAGGGATACTGAGTAAATAAAATAGGTCAGGTCCATACCTTCCTGAAGCTTATAGTATGGTGAGGAAACAGCTAATCATCAGGTATAAAATAAAAAATAATAGCTAAGATTTGTTGACCAGTTACATGAGTCAGGCACTATTCTAAGCATGTCACATATGTTGACTGATTTCTTCTACAAAACAGCTTAATGAAGTGGGCATTACTACTACCTCCAATTTACAGAAAAGTTGTATCTTCTACTCAAGTTCATCCACCCACCTCCAAGACAGCTTCAGGATTTGTACGGCCATAGAACAGCCTAACCAGGACCTGCACACTTAACCACCAAGCCAGTAAGGCCCAGACTTACATCATAAGAATTACCTGGGGAGGCAGGCAAGGTGGCACACACCTGTAATCTCAGCACTTTGGGAGGGCTGGGGTAGGAGGATTGCTTGAGCCCAGGAGTACAAGACCAATCTGGGCAACATAGGGAGACCTCATCTCTCCTTGAAATCAAAAAACAAAAAAACCATGGTGGCATTCACCTTTCATTCCAGCTACTGGGGAGGCTGAGGGAGAAGGATCACCTGAGCTTAGGAGTTCAAGGCAGTGGTGAGCTGTGATCACTGAACTCCTGCCTGGGAGACAGAGTGGGACCCAGACTCAAAAAATAAATAAAAAATAAGAGTTACCTGGGTGATTGTGAGGTATATGCAAATTACCAGGTCCTGTCCCAGAAAATTCTGATGCAATAAGTCTGGCTTGGAACCCAAGATTTGTTCCTTAGCAAGTCCTCCAACTGCTTCTTCTCTTCGGGAAAATATAAAAAATATTGCTCGCAACAAAAGGAATTAGTGGCAACAGATGTCAGAATCGAGGTTATCATTGTGGGACTGGGAGTGGGCAAAGGGAGCCGGTCGGGGCTTGATGGAGGTGGGCTCCCTGGGGGGCACATATGTAAACATTCATCGGCAATAAAAAATAAAAATGGTCCTAACTGTGGTGTCCTGCTGAGTCAAGTTATAACTAGGCAGGTGTAATGAAGGCAATGTGGTGGGGTCCCACCGGGAGTCTGTGCTTTAGATAAGGAATGAGATACTGCTGAAATTGTAGAGAAACAGACATGGTCCCTCCCTTCATGGGGATTATTCTCCAGGGAGGAGGAAGTGCAGACATGGGAAACCGGGAAAGGTGGAGGAATTTTTTATTTTATTTTTAAAATTTATTTTATTTTTAAAGATGTGGGATACAATTCAGAATTAAGTATACAAGCGGTCATTGTACAGGTAAAGTTTGGGCCTCCCTTTGGTCCGGAGGAGTATTTTAAACATCTTTTTTCCCTCCAGCTTTATTGAGGTACAGTTGAAAAATAAAAATTTTATATATTTAAAAAACAAAGAAAGGACAGGAATGGTCTCTCTGGGAAGGTGACATTTCATTTGACCCTGGATGACCTAAAAAAAAAGCCAGTCCAGTGCAAACCAGGAAAACTCAATCTAGGCAGAAGAGGAGTCGCAGGGTCCCCGGGTCAGGAAGAGCAGGGCTTGTTTGAGCAAGAACAAGGAATCTGGTGTTACTGGCCTGAGCAAGGCAAGGGGGCAGTGGTGAGATTTGCAGTGGGACTGGAGGTCAACAGCTGGTTCCATCTAGCTCATTCCTGCCTCAGGACTCTGGCTCCTACCAGTTCCTCTGGCTGGAGTAGCCCCCTCCCTCGCTCCTTGTTCAGATATTACCTGCTCAGAGAGGCCTTCCTGGACCATTCCTGCAGCTGTAGTCACACCAATGTTTTACGGTCTTTTTACACTGCTTGGCTGGGTGTGGTGACTCAAGCCTGTAATCCCAGCACTTTGGGAGGCCGAGGCTGGAGGACTGCTTGAGCCCAGGACTTTGAGACCAGCCTGGGAAACATAGCGAGATCCCATCCCTACCAAAAAAAAATTGTTTTAATTGGCTGGATGTGGAGATGTCCCAGCTACTTAGGAAGCTGAGATGGGAGGATGACCTGAGCCCAGGAAGTCGAGGCTACAGGGAGCCGTATCACGCCACTGTACTCCAGCCTGGTAGACACAGTGAGACCCTGACTCAAAAAAACAAAATACACTGCTGATCTGGTTATGTTATGGTGACTGCCTCCCTAGCCTACCTCCAAGGGCTAGCAGGGTACCCGACTAAACAGGTGCTGTAGGAATGAACACACCCTTAAAGAAAGCACAGGAATAGTTCTACCAGTTATCCACCCTATAACCTGAGAGCCTACTATGCGTCCAGCACTAGGTCAAGTCACTGGGAAGCATCAGTGAAGCAAAGACTTTTTTTTTTCCAGCCAGAGTCTCACCCTGTCACCCAGGCAAGCTCAGTGCCACCACAGCCTTCACCTGCTGGGCTCAAGCGATCCTTCCGCTTCAACCTTCTAAGTAGCTAAAACCACAGTCTTGTACTTGCCACCACACCCAGCTTTTTTTTTTTGTAGAGACGAGGTCTCACCATGTTGCTCAGGCTGACCTTAGACTCCTGAACTCAGGCAATTCTCTCGCCTCTGCCTCCCAAAGTGCTGGGATTACAGGCATGAGCCACAGCACCTGGCAGCAAAGACTTCTTAAATTCTTACTTTCATGAAGACTTACTGGAAATCAGGGGGAGGAAGAAAGAGATAATACAGAATCATATCTATCTATGCAGATAGACATACACATAAAGATACTTGAGATAGATAATACGTTCCCTGTAATAAGTTTTAAGAAAAACAAAGCAGACAGGAGGGAGGGAGGCAGCGACCAGGTGGGGAGGAAGAGGGAGTTGACCATCAGAACCGGTCAGTCGAGGATGTGAATCTGAATCCTGACCTGCAGGGGTGAAGGATGGCGGCGGGTGGGGGCCGAGGGACCGGTAAGCCGAGGCCTGGAGGCCGGAGCTTGAAAGGTCGGCAGAGAGGAGGGTCGGGGCTGATGCAGAGACATGAAGCCAGGCGAGCGGGGACAGAGCAGAGAGGACAGTGACCTCAGAGTGGGCACGTCAGGGACATCACCCGAGAACTTAGAAATGCTCGTGCTCGGGCCTCACCCCCGATCTAGTGAGTCGGAAACGCCAGGTGGGCCCAGTGGCGTGAGTTCTAACGCGCCCGGCAGGCGACCGTGATGCCGCCCCTGGAGCAGGGGCCCCTTTCGCGCGACGACCCCGGGCGGTCCACTTCTCACCCGCGCGGCGGCGGTCCTCGGGTCGCCCCGGGCCGGCGGGGGACCCGCCCGCGCTCTGCTAACCTGCCCAGCCCGGCTCTCTCCGCGGCCGCCGCGCCCCTCCGGAGCGGGTCCCCCGGCGGCAGCGCCGCCGCACGGCCGCTCCGGGGCCCGGGATCGCGGCGGCAGGTGCAGAGGCTCCCGGAGCCGGGGAGGCCGGCGGCGCGCGGCGAGCCCGCGGGGGCGCGGAGCGGGGGGGGGGGGACGCACTCCTCGCCGCCCGCGATCGCCGGGCCCCGCCGGGACGCACGCGGCCATCCCGATTCCCGGGGGTCGCGGGGGGCGGGGGGCTCCGCGGGCCGGGCGTCGGGATCCGCCCGCCGCTTCCCCGGGGAGCCGCGGCGGCAGGGCCGGGCTGGGGCGGCGGGGCCCGGCCAGCGCCCTCTAGGCAGCGGAAGTGGCGCTTGCTTTACATCCGTCCTCCCCGCCTCGCAGAGTTGGAGAAGGAAGGCTGGGGGGTGTGGAAAAATAAAAGGAAAAGTCCCGGCACCATGTAGATCGGCGCCCCCCGCCCTGGCGCCCCGGCCGGCCCGGGACCTCCCAGCCTGCGGCCATGAACGCGAGCGGCGAGGGCGAGAGCTTCCCGGGCTCCGTGCAA
>CAUYQG010104246.1:0-16174 GCA_963574415.1 Tarsius wallacei | reverse complement strand
TTTTCTTTGACTCTCCTGCCTGTTGCATGATGACGCTAGCATTCATATGATTAATGCCATCTCCTGAGCAAATGGCATACTTAAAATTGGTATACAATTTTTTGGCATCCTTTGTGTGTGTATATATATATATACACACATACACACACACATATATTTACAGAGAAGGAGAATGATAATGCAAATGGAGTAAAATGTTAATTGGTGAATCTGGGAAAAAAGGGAAACTTTATTCAAAGTTTAAAATTAAATCAAAATTTAAAATTTAGAAACTATGAGCTTGGCATTGCATGCTCAATTTAATCAGCTTCCTTATGCATCAGGTTGAATTAGGGTGGGTAGTGATTTTTCTCGGTCCCTGAGGACTGGCTCACTTGGGGTCTATTCCAACAACATGCAACATGACACAAGCAATAATCAAGGTCTGCACAGAGACTGAAAGCACAGACAAAAGCTCCCAACTTAGACTGTGAATAATAAATGGCTTTTCAGGGTTGGTGATTCTTAAACTAAGTCTAAAAGAGTGCAGATCAGTTACCCAGGCAGCTGGGTGGCAGCTGTGTTAGCAAAGGCAGGGAGAACTTGTATCTCTCTTTGCACTAAGGTCAATTCTCTGCCCTTCCTTCTCTGTGTCCAGGAGACTGTCTTCTATGGACCCATCTCTCAGATTCCCTTGCCGTCTGTCTTCCAAAGGCTTGACCAATGAAGGATACCAATAGGAGATGCAAGGGCAGGCGGGAAGAGAGCTTGGGGTATTTATTTTCATTGTGGTTTTGACAATACCTATGCAAAGCTACTGCTCCTGTTGCTTGATCCCCTTCATAGTTTCAGTATTCTCCAGGCTTCGTTACCACTATTTATTCCTCTTGCCCCTTCAGTCCTGGTGTAGTAATGGCTTCCTGCTATTGGTAATTCTTAGGTTCCTCACCAGCCTTTGTTCATTTCCCTAGCTATCCACTTTTCTAATAATCATTGCTCATTATTTTCAGTTATACTCTTAAGTGTGCCATGTGTTTCCCGCTAGCTTGCTTCCTAAAACACAGTGTATCACTGAAGCAGAGGTCATATGGAGAGATAGTGGGAGATGAGACTTACATGAGGCTGGGGCCAGATCAGAAAAGGTCTGCACTGGCTTTTATTCTGTTATTACAACAATGCAGACCTTACAGAAAAGACAGTTCTGTGTAGAGGAGAGACCTTTGGAGTTAGATAGACCTCAATTGTATGACCTTGGTAAGTGACTTAATCTGCCTGAGCTGTTTCCTCATTTATGGAAAGAGATTAACCTTACAGGGTTAATGTGGGGAATAGATGGGGATATAGCAAGTTCATCTCCTTTTATAACTATATCCAGACAGTATTTTAAAGACCAATTCTAGTACCACCTCCTTCATAAGATTTCTTTGACTATATCAATCCCTTGTGACCTCTCCTTTCTCTGAATGTCGAGCATATAGTCATACCCCAGAGTTTATACTTTATCATTTCTCATTGTTTAATGTATGTATATGCATATTAGTTTTCTGTGATTCTCCGTAGATTTTCAACTGTTCGAATAAGAGGCAATGTGAAAGGAAGGACCCCAAGAAACTTAGAATAAACTTAGTTCACATTTTGTCTCAGCATAGCTATTTTTGCTTAGACTGACATGTTTTGAATCTAGCACAGGTTAGAAATAGATAAATTTCCAACAGGCAGATTTTAGGAAGCCTTTAGATATTTTACTGCAGGCCAAGCTGGCAGCCTACTCACCACCTTGGCAAATCTCCATCAAATACAAGACACAGACAGTCCAAGTGTGACCTAACATTTCTGGGGGTTCCACCGAGATCTAACAAAATGTCTTATAGGTCTTAGTCTACCAGTGCTAGACACGACTGGGGGCGGAGGTAGTTTAGGACTTGGTTGAAAAATGGAGAGGAATGATTTTGAGTGTCATAGCACTTAAACAGATATTCCAAATCCTCTTCCATTGTTTCTGACCTCTCTTCCTCTTCTATAATATTATTCTAAAACCAATACAAATTGAAAATTCATTCTTTCATTTATTCATGCAAGCATATCTTTTAGCATCTACTATATGTAAATATTCATAGATATTTTAAATATTTCATTAACTATAATCATTTAGGAGAGAATTTGGAATAGACAGAGTTCCAAAATTAAGCTACATTTATGCTCCCAAAAGGGGCTGGGGAAATGATAAAGAGGAGATGGTACTTCAGATTTGGGCATAATTGGGTCCCCCTCTGTGGCTGGGTAAATTTGCTATTTTCTTTGCTAAAGTTATTTCAATAACTATTTTAGTTTAGTTCTTTTTCCCTCACTCTCTGTGGTGCTAGGTCTTTGCATTTAACACATTTTATCCTAAAAGAGAAATGAGAAACTTAAAATAAGTAGAATTAGGACTAATATTACCATAGCACTTGATAATTTTCTCACATTGTCTCATTAGTGCTCAGGGCACCCGGGAGGTCACTAAATATGATGATTATCACTTTCAGACAAATTAAAATACCAAGGAACAGAGAGGTTAACTGAGTTCCCTACTCCCTACACACGAATTTATTGTTGAAACTTGTAAATGAAACTCGGATAAGATTCAGTCTGATTTCCATGACTTCCTATGTACTTTCTCTAAGAAAGAAAAATGCTTTCTCTAAGAAGGAAAAATGAAAGAAAAAAAGAAAGAAAGAAAGAAAAAGGAAGAAAGAAAGAAAGAAAGAGAGAAAGAAAGAAAACCTAAACCAGAGAGACCTAGAGTTGATTTTTCTGAGTCTGGAGGATGTATACACACAAGTAAAACCTTATATATGAATCCACTGAAAGTAAAAAAATTTAAAAAGATAAGGAAGAGGATAAGGAAGTGTATAGTTCAGATTTGCAGGACTTTCCCACAACAAAATTATACATTAGGGTTGATATCATTGATATTTCTTTATTTATAATCAACCAAGAAAAGACTGGCTGCCTATTTTGAATTCCCAAAATACGTACCCTAAAAGGTAGGTAGTTTTGTTCAGGGTGTTTGTATCATCCTCTGTAAAACCAAAGTAAGTGGAACAACTAGTATACCAGGTCCTTTCATTGTGAAGAAAACAAAAGGGCAAAGTTACATTCAAAGTTACATTTAGGGTGGACCCTGCCACTAGTCTCCTGGGGCCAGCTGGCAAGAAGTAGCGACAAGATCTCCTGGCTTTAATCATGTTTTTGTTGAAATCTCTTTGAAGCAGTGTTTAATTCAAGAGGGTTCTGCAAAACACTTGTCAAATGAGATGCTCCACAAAAAGAGATTTTTGTAGCCAAGCAAATTTGGAAACACTGACTACTATGTCTTCCTCTAAGATATTCTTAATGTACCTTAACCCATTGTAGGCACTGTGAAGTTCCAGAGTAAAGCAACCAGTTTAACTTAATTTAAAACGATATTTCTAAACATAGGTAGGCTTTAAAATTTTTTTACAAAACATTTCTTTGGGAAACGTTGATGTACAAAATTTTAGTTTGCATCTTGGACTAAGCAAACTGATCTAACTTTTCAATGATAAGGAAATACCCAGGACACTTTCTTTTTCATGGTTAATTAATATAAAAGAAACTGCAAATCACTTCAAAAACTCCTAGGGCAAGTATTTATGACAGAGAGCCCACACTATCCCCCCAAAGAAGAAAGGCAATGAACTGCACAATGGCAAATATGCAGTACTGCCTTATTTTTTTCTCTGCTGTCATGAAGCTACCTTCCCAGCTGATTCAAAGCCTGGGCTGCACAGACTGACCCAGTAGGATTGCTGCAGCCTATTTCACGTGAATTTACTAGGGTAAGGTACCAGAGAGGCTCCACTGTATACATTTACACACCAAGATTCTGCACTGATGAGAAATATTTGCTGTTCTATATTTAAGTAATGACCCATTGGGAGCTCTCATTTTGTATCTTTTGGGGTTGGGTTTACTGCTAATGCATCTTAGAGATGATATTTTACTGTGAGAATGGTTTGTGCATGTGTGTTTATGTATGTGTAAATCTCTGATAGTAATACTATCTGAGAAATATAAGAAAAGCTACTGCCTCAGACCACTGGTTCTTTCAATCCTGTATTTTAGCTGTGCTTTGTTGTACCAAGAAAGAGTGGAATGAATAAGTGTTTGTCCCGTCCTTAGCTTTCTTCTAGGTAGTATGTTTTCTTGGCTTTACTGTCATCTTGAGCCTTGTTTTGGAGGGCAGAAGAATGCTTAGGTCATGTTTAGTTTTTATAGCCTCATTTAGTGGAAATGGATCCTTTGGGCCCAGTCTATGCCCATTGCCTAAATTTAAAGTTCTTTTTCTTGCAGGTGGCTTAATTTATATTTGTTGATGGCACAATGAATGCAAATAACCACACAGGTGACCTTTAAGAGGCTGTAAGAGCCAAACCAGTTAAGTGGGCGATTTTAATTCAGAAAGAGATTTTGATATATTTGTAGTATTTCTACAAGTATATTTTTCTTGAGAAAAAAAGGTTTAATCATCCAGTAGGTATTTTGGAAGCATATAGAGAACTAATCTGTGGTAAATGATCAGGTATTTCAATATCACAACACTAGGTGAGTGACATGGTAAAAGGAAACCTAAACAGAATTATAGAACCAATAGAATGGATTGTACTTTGGGGGAATTATCTGCTTAATCCTCTTAATCACATTCCTTTCTATCCTGGCAGGTCTACACCTATACCTCAAGTGAGAACATAATTGAGCTTGAGTCATGACCTAATATGAAGTGATATATGACAGAAATAAATAATTTTTTCACTACCTGAGAGTTCTTATTAGGGAGATTCTGTCCAAGAATCTGTCCAAAATCATGCTTTGGCTACTGCTAACACCGAAATCAGGTAAATGAAATATCTAATCATTTATCACAGATTACCTCTCTATGTGTTTCTAAAATATCTACTAGGTGATTAAACAGTTTCGATCATCAAGTAAAAGGCATTTGTAGAAATCCTAATAATAAAATAAATTCCTTGTCTGGTAGCAAAGTAGAAGTTACTCAACCCTTAAATATTTCCTTAATTTGATCAATAGAACTAATTACATAAATCTGCATATTTGAAACTAATAAAGCTTAATTCAAAGATAAACATCTCTAGTTTAAAAATTGATTTTGGAAATAGAAAAAAAGACCCATCTGCACTGTCAGGGGAAAAAGTGAAGATAACCGAAACCTTTCATGTTATGTACTATCAAAATCTGTGTGGTTCATAGCCTGTTCATTCATCCTCTTCCCACAATGGAGGTTACTTCCTAACTGACCACTAAGTCCTATTCACTATTTGAGGATCAATCTTGACCTTAAGCAAGAGCTTCAGCCCAACACTTTAGGATCCAGTATTGTCACTGGAGTCATTCTGATGGCTGGCACTCCTGAAGACCGACTTTTCACCACATGGCACTGTACCTGATTCTCTGTCTCAATAATCCATCTTTATCCCAGCCTCAAGGACTGGGTGCTTTTGGTTTTTTGACAGATTCGAGACTAAAATATGATCTCTGAAGTCCACCTTAGTTGCCTCACTATTGAAACAGCCTATAGACTTTGTGGTCCCTGATTTCTGCAGTCTTAGGTTCTAATCATCTCCTGATCATGATTTCCCCCATTCTCACTTTCAAGTAGATTCAATTAATTTAACCATGTCCAGCTATATTCTGTGACACAGTAGGCATCTTATTTATTAAAAAGAGGGAGAGAGAGATCTATAATACACTATCTTTAGAAGAAAAGGTAACTTGTACATTAAAAAATTGCCAAATTAATGGGACTCTTAGAACTTTGTTGATTTATTAGGATCATTTGCACTTATTGAAAGAATTTTCTTATACTTCTATATTTATGGGAAGTGGGAACATTTAAAATGTTTAAAGTTAATAAAGATCAGTTTTATGTAGTCTCCCTTGGTGACTCACTGGTTGAACACACAAAAAAGAAAACCACTATGTAAGGAAAAAAGATGAAATCTCATATGATGATACCTATAAGAAATAGCTCTGAAACCTATGAGATTAGAAAGTAAACATTATATTGTACCAAAAATATGAACATGGCAACTTGGTGGAGGCTACTTGTGCAATAAAGCAAGAAGAAGAAATAAAAGATGTACAGATCAGAAAAGAAGAAATAAAATTGTTTGCAGACAGCATGATTATTTATGTAGAAAATGCCAAGGAATCTATTTTTAAAACATCTAGAACTTAAAAATGTGCACAGCAAGTTGCAGCTTAAAAAGTTAACCTGCAAAAATTATTCCTATTTCTATATAGTGGCAATGAACAATTAGAAACTACAATTGAAAACACTAATAACATTTATAATATCAACAAAATATGAAATATTCAGGTATAAGAAAACATATAAAAGATCATTATGATAAAAACTAAAAAGCTGATTAAATAAATAAAATAAAATTCAAATAAATGGAGTTATATACCATGCTCATGGATTGGAAGCCTCAACATAGTAAAGATGTTAATTACCCCCAAAAAGATCTATTAGTTTAACATAATTCTACCAAAATGTCATCAGGACTTTTTGTAGATATAGATAACTTGTTTACTTATATGGAAAGAAAAGAAAGAGCAACCAGAATATCTTGAAAAATAAGAATAAAATAGGAAGAATCACAACACCCAATTTTTAGACTTACTATATAGCTACAGTAATTAAGACAGTGGAATGTTGACAGAGGGATAGATAAATAGGTCAATAGATGAAGATGCAAAGCTAATTCAATGAAGAAAATAGTCTTTTCAACAAATGACATTAGAATAATTGACATCTATAGTCAAAAAATGAACCTCAACCTAAATCTCGTACCTTATACAGAAATTAACTCAAAATAGACTATAGATCTTAAATATAAGATGTAAAACTACAAAACTTCTAACAGAAAACATAGGAAAAAAATCTTGGTGATCTGGGATAGGCAAAGCACTTTTATTCATGATATAAAAACACAAATTAAAAAGATATACTAAACTTAAGCTAAATTAAAAACTTTTACCCTGCAAACGACAGTATTAAAAAAATTAAGTCAAGCTACTAGAGCTGGGAGAAATATTTGTAAGTCAAGCTGGGAGAAAATTCTTGTAAAATACATACCCAACAAAGGACTTTTTTCGAGAACATGTAAAGAATACTAAAAACTCAATAATCCAAAAACAATCCAGTTAAAACATAGGCAAAAGACTTGAATACATCACCAAAGAGTATATATAAAAAGTGAACATATGAAATGATGGTTAGCATTAATCATTAGGTAAATGCAAAAACTACCATGAAACACTACAACACATTCGTTAAAAATGGCAAAATAAAAATTATTAATACCATGTGCCCGGGGAGTATGTAGGTCAACCAGAATTCTTATATATTGATGGTACAAAGTCATATCCACTTTGGAAAATAGTTCAGCAGCTTTTTTTTCAAAGTTAGACATACACTATTCAACTCAGCAATCTCATTCCTACCTATATACCCTGGAGAAATGAAAACACGTGTACACAAAAACCTGTACACAAATATTTGTAACAACTTTATTTCTAATTGCAAAAAACAGGAAACAATCTAAATGTCCTTCTACAGGTGAATGGATTAAAAAAATTGTAGTATATCCATACAATGCAACACTACTCAGCGATCAAAAGGAACAAACTATTGATAATGGATGAATCTCAGAGGCACTGTGCTGAGTGAAGAGAGCCAGTCTCAAAAATTCATACATACTGTACTGTCCCCTTTTTATGACATTCTTGAAAAGTTGAAACTGTAATGACAGGGACCAAATCAGTAACTCTTCGGCATTACAGATGGGTAGAGGGAGGGTATGATTACAAAGTGATGACATGGGGGAACATCCGGGGGCAATTGAACTGTTTTGAAGAAAAAAAAGATAAACCTCTCCCCTCAAAGCGATTGAGTTACAGGATTATACCCAGACAGAGAGTGCAGAAACACTGTATTAATATGTAAAGATGAGCTGTGGGGAGTTAGCCTTTAGGATGCACAGACATGATTTTTTAACTTTTTGTATTTAAATAATTATAGACCCCAAATAAGTAGCAAAAATAGTACAAAGCAGTTCCATGTATCCATCACTCAAATTCTCCCTAGGTAACTTCTGACATAGCTATGTTAGATTACTAAAACCAGAAAACTGACATTGGCAAATTTAATCAGCCTCCAGAAAGAAAATTAAAGACACATTTAAAGAGTAGCAGGATGTAGTCACATAAAGAATGTTTTAAAAAACTTTACAGAAATTAAAGAGAAACTTTACTGCCCTGTAGTCTGAATTTATTTATAGTTACACAAATTTATTTATGGTTACAATTCATAGAACTGTACAAAAGGGTCATTTTAACTGTATGTTAATTCACTAAAAAATAAAAAATCATGTTAAAAGAAATATGTGCATATTTGATATTTAATGTATTTTTACAAGACAAATCTCTCCTAATGAAGGGACAGTCTTCTAACACATATTGAAAATGGGAAAGTGAACAATTGATTTAGACTTGTGAACATAAGGTGATAACTTAGGACATTTATGCATTGCTTTTGGAACGTTTAAGAAAAATTTTTGTTTCACCACACATATAGGCACATGTTTAATTTCTTAGATGTGTAAAAGTTACTTATTTCTTTGGAAGGTTTTGTTAATTTAGATAAAAATAAGCAAATTATTTAAAAGTAAGTCTAGAATAAGTAAATTTATAATCTACTCAAATATTTGAAGGTCTTCAATTAAATCTATAAATGAGAATACATATTTTTGAAAAACTCCTTCTAAATGACTGATCAAATCTGCAGATTTTTAAATAATGTAATACGTGTAAGCTGATCTTAAATGACGAAGAAAAAACTGAAGTTTCATATTTGTAATTTTAAAATATTGCATACCCCAAATGTACTTTCCAGGAATAGGATCCTTGATTAACTTAGGAAAGTTGAATGCCCATAGAATCCAGGACCAAAAAACAAATAAACACATAAGACTAAAAAGGGTCACTTGGGAAAAATTCATACTTTAGTTTAAAAAATGAGAAATTAAAAAATAGTCTTCAGATTCTCTTTCTAAATTAAGAGGTTTGACTATAGAATTCTATTGCATTAGTAATAAAACATGCAAAAACAACCTTCATTCCTAAATTAATGCAAGGTAAAAGTGACTACCTGAGGGGAAGGGGAAGAGGTTCAAAATGTTATCAGAAAGATAGAGAGCTGGAAACACATAAGGGACAAACACAGAGTTTCCCATACAGAAAGAAAGTCACAGAGTGGTATATGTAAGAGTACAAATTTCATTAAATAACATCCACAGCTTGTGGTTTTTTAGTATATCATTACTATTTAAGTAATTCTTCCCCCACCTCCAAGCAAAGATAAAGCAAAGTAAACAACTTTTCTAGTTCCTGCTCCTTAGGCCAGACAAAAATAAATTCCAGACTTGAATATTCTAATAATATATGGCAACTTAGAAAGAACATCTGACTAGGAATTAGAAAATACAGGTTCAAGTCTTAGCTTCTCCTGAGAAAGTACACTCATCTTCTCTGATCTGCAATTTTCTCATATTTAAATGGGAATAACACTTGCTGTTTTGCCTGTGTCACAGAATTTTTATGAAGATCAAAGAGATAATAAATGTGAATTTTGAAAATTGTAAATCACTATATACATAAGGTATTATTATCATATTTAATGGATGCAAATGAAGAACTCCAAAGAAGTATTAATTCTATTTGAATACATTTCATTGTGAGAAAGACAACTTTATGTGAACATTTGAAATATTTGTGCATTTGATTACCTCTTTTCAATCTAGTCAAAAAGCAATCTTCTTATTCTTGTACTTAAATCTGTTTCTTCCCCTGTCACCTCATGCTGCAGCATCTGGCTCCCAAAAGCCCCTCTCCAAAAGTAGTTAAAACTCCAAAATAGAAGATAACTCCTGAAATGAAGAAAATAATCTCTCCTCCATAATACCTCACCCCAAAAGTAATTGTGAGTTACAAGATTCCACCCAGACAGTGCAGAAATACTTGTATTCACATGTAAATATGAGTGTAGGTAAGAAAGCTTGTAACATGCATAGGTACAATATTTTTACATTATTTAAAATATAGACAAAAATTAGTTGTAAAACAGTGCAAAGAGGTTCCATGTATTCATCACCCAGCTTCCCCTCAATGGTAACATCATATGCAACCATAATACATGATCAAAACCACGAAATTGACACCGACACATTAACCATACTACAGAAGGAAAGCCAAAGACACCAGTTTGAGGAATGACAAGGAATTAAAGGGAACTCTCAGCAAAATAAAGATATAAAATCCAGTTAGTTGGTTTCCAGAGTGCCCTGATCAATTGGGAGAGGACATATGGTTTATGAAAAGAGACAACATAGAGTTCACAGGCCACATGTGTAAAGAAGGTATCTGGGGTAGAGTCCAGAGAAGTATGTATGTTTCCTTCATTTTCCCAGTGACTAAAGATGATGTAAGAATCATTTTTAGGTTTGCACTGGAGGTCTTAACAAAGAAGGAAGAAAAAAGAAGACTGGTTGCAATGTACACAGAATTTGAGAGTTTGCCAAATTGAACTGAATCATATTGAGATTTTTCTACCCTTATTTTGTCTAATTTTCCGACAGTTTGTACTCTCAGTGGTGTCTAGTCAGCTAGCTGAAGTCTCTCTGGAATGCTGGGCAATCTGCCCCAAAAATAGACACCATGGGTAGGGAGGATGGCATTGTAGAGTAAGATGGTGAATGGGAAGGAGGAAGAGAAACATTTTTGTACCAAGAGCCCAGCCTTAGAAGGAGAAAATCCTTTTGGCAGGTGGTGAAGTAAAATCCATTCTCCCAAATAGAACATTTTCTGTTTGCCAACTACTAGGGGCCCTATTTCCTTATAATCTCAATGAAGATTATTAAAGCAGCCAAGATCAAATGCTATTCAACACATTAGGCACAACCAGAATTTATGAAAAGCAAAAAACACTCAGTCTTCTGGTAAGATAAAATAATTTGAGTTTAGTTTTTATTTATATGATTGTTTTAGTCTAAATGGAATCATTTATTAATAAATAACTTCAAAATTCCCCTGCTCTCCTCAGAATCATTCTCCACAGAGTCATACAAAGAATTGGAGAAGAGTCTAATTTATGTCTTTGAAATGCTTTACGTGATCTTTACATTTTGACCTTGTTTATATGTTCAGAAGCCACATGTGGAATTGTGGAGCTAGTCAATAATATAATCCAATCATCAATAAGATACAGACTTCTTGTTTATTAATACATGATTAAAAATGTATATGATAAAAAGATATCGACTATAGCCAAGTGTGTGGATGACAAGAACAATTATAGTGCAGACTTATAATCACTATGTGAGCTGTACACCCCAGTGAAAGTCAATAGTCTGTTTAAAAGTCACAATGCATCCTTTTCGTCTTCTCTTTTTTGTTAGATTTATTTTTTTATCTGGTTTTACTTTTTTAACCTTAACTCATTGACGAGATATTTACTGCACAATCACTCTGACTCTGGCTTTATACTAAGCTTTGATGATACGGTTAAAAATCCTGCCCACAAGAGGTCAGGCTGACTGGATGCTATTTAATTTTCCAAACTAAAACAAAGTATATGAGACCAGGTCTATCGATGTTTTACCCTCATAATTTGAAGATCAGTCATCAGTAAGCTTGAGCTCTGAGTTTTAGCAAGGGTGGTGGTAGCTTGTGTTCTACCCTGCCTTCTCCCCTGACAAAAACAGGGCCTGTGAAGATGGGAGATTCACTCTGTGACAAGGGAACTGAGTGAGAAAGACTGACTATACAACTTTGGCCTTGTTAACTAAGAGAGCTGTCTAAGTTTTGTAGAAAATATTGCTATTCTATGATAAATATAAATAGAATATATGACTTATATTCCAGAGATTTTGAAATGGCTAATCAGGAAGCTTCCAGGTGGCTGCAGCCAAAAAGGATGGTTACTGTTTATATCAGATATAGGAGCAACCTATGTTTCCACAGGACGGAAGGAGAAAGGGGAAAGTTTTGCTTTTGTCTCTGGTTATCTCAATTTGGTAACCATTCTTCCCAGCAGATTATAACCTCTGCCTTCTCACTGCCCAACCTCTACCCCCATAAAACACAGAACATAGGAGACACAGAACTGCAATGCTATACAAACCAAAATTATTTTCTAGTGATAAATAGCTGGTGGCAGTTACTTTGCAGCATCCACTGAAGGAAAGCTATCCTCTTAAATGCTGGCTTTGAACAGATGGAAAGTAGCTATAGTTTAGTAACATGGTTGATAAAGACCAGATGGGAAGTGTGGATTTGGAAAACTAAGACTAAGATTTGAAAGCCTGTAATTAGTATTTTTGCAATTATTATTAAAAGTTGTTATACAAGGAAATGATTCCAATCCATCCTCTCATGACAATTGAATGCACATGAAAAAAAGATGAAAGATGTTGAAAGATATAAAGGCATTTCCTAAAGTCAACCATAGATAAGAGTTTTAAATTTGTTTATTAATTAGGAAAAAGTGTGGAAGTTAATATCCCTACTTTATGTCATCTGTAATTGCTTATGCTATCTTTTTGATAATAGAAGATTGTCCCCATCCATGTTATAAATTTGGTCACTATCAAATAATTATTTTGTAGCCATTATAAAGTTACTGTAGTTTTACAGTAAGTCTTAAAGTTGGGTAGTGTCAGTCCTCCAATTATTTAGTTCTTCTTTGATATATTTCTTCAGTTTTGTAGTTTTCCTCATACAGATCTTGTATATGTTTTGTTAGATTTATATTCAATTTTTCCATCTAATGTAAAAGGTAATGTGTTTTAAATTTCAAATTCCATTTGTTAATTGCTAGTATATGAGAATGTGATTGACTTTTATATGCAATAATACTTGCTTATTAGTTTCAGGAGATTTGTTTGTTTGTTGTTAATTCTTTCAGATTTTCTACATAGATAATCATGTTGTCTGAGAACAAAGACAGTTTATTTTTTTCCTTCCCAACCACTTTATCTCTTTCGTCCCTTTCTTGCCTTATCGCATTAGCTAGTACTCCCAGGATGATATTGAAAGGCATTGGTAAGGGGGACATCCTTGCCTTCTTCGTAATCTTATTGAGAAAACTTATTTGGTTGTCTTTTTCTTTTTTTTTTTTTTTGAGTTGGGGGTCTCATTGTGTCACCCAGGCTGAAGTGCAATGCGCATAGTCACAAGGATCATGACTCACAGCAGCCTTGACCTTCAGGCTCAGGCAATCAATCCTTCTATCTCATTTTCGATCAGGGACTACAGGTGGCACACGCCACCATGCCCAGTTTATGTATGTATGTATCCATGTATGTATCCATGTATGTATGTATTTATAGAGATAAGGCTTTGCTATGTTGCCCAGGCTTGTTTCAGACTCCTGGACTCAAGCAATTCGCCTGCCTCAGCCTCCCAAAGTACTGGGATTACAGATGTGAGCCACCATACCCGGGATTATTGAGAAAGCTTTGAGTTTCAGTTTCTCACCATTAATTAAAATTTTAGTTGTAGATTTTTTGTAGATGTTCTCCATCAAGTTGAGGAATTTTTCTTCTATTCTCAGTTTGTTGAGAGTTTTTAACTTAAAGAGATGTTGGATTTTGTCAAACTATTTATATAATATATTTTTTTTATCTTGTTGATGCAATAAGTTACATTAATTGATTTTAAATGTTGAATCAGCTTCATATGCTGGGGATAAATTCCCCTTGGTTGTAGTGTATAATTCTTTTCAAATGAGGGGAAACACTCACAAAACCAGAATTATCTTTTTGAGGGCGAGCCCCTCGAAATACACTTGGAATTTGTTCCTCTGGATCAAAATGTCAACCAAAGTTTTTATCTGGAAGTTTTGAGAAGGTTGCATCATGATTTGTGGAAGAAATATTCCAAGTTGTGGAAAATAGGTAACTGGTTCTTCTACTATAAAAAGCTCCTGCCCACACCACACTGTGTATTCAGCAGTTTTTCAACAAAAACGGCATGAACCCTGTGCCCCACCCTCCCTATTCACCTGATCTTACCCCAAGTGACTTTTTTGTTGTTGTTTCCTTGGATTTAAACAAAACAAAATGAAACATAAAACCTCAAAAGGAAACATTTTGCCAATGTGGAAGAGAGGAAATAACAATTAGCAGAAACACTAAAAAGCATCACAATTGACAAGTTCAAAAACTGTTTTGAGCAGTGTAAAAAGCATCATGATATCATGATATGTGTATTTCATCAAACAAAGAGTACTTTGAAGGTGACTGAAGTTTAAACATGTGTGAATAAATACACAATTTTTTTTTTTTTTTGAGTTGAAGTCTCACTCTGTCACCCAGGCTGGAGGGCAATGGCAAGCTCATGGCCTCCGCAGCCTGGACCTGCTAGGCTCAGGCAATCCTTCCGCCTCAGCCTTCCAAGTAGCTGGAACTATAAGCGTGAGCTACCACACCTTGCTAATTTTTTGATTTATTGTAGAGACGATGAGGTCTCTTCAAGTTGCCGAGGCTGGTGTTGAACCCCTAGGCTCAGGCAACCTTCTCACCTTGGCATCCCAAAGTGCCGAGATTACAGGCTTGAGTCACTGTGCCCGGCCCATATACAATTTTTAAATAAATAAATTCCAGTTTTTTGGGGGGGTGCCCCTTGTATATTGTTGAATTATATGTACTAATAATTTTTTTTAAGGATTTTTTGCATCTGTATTCATGAGAGACATTTGGTCTGTAGTTTTCTTTTCTTGTGATATCTTTATCTAGTTTTGATATTACAGTAATGCTGGTCTCATAAAATCAGTTAGGAGGTACTTATTCCATTCCCTTTGTTACTGTCTTTGGAAAAGATTATAAAAAATTAGTATAATCTCTTTCTTAAATATTTGGTAGAATCCACTAGTCAATCCCTCTGGGCCTGGGGCAATCTGTTTAGGAAGATTATTAGTTATTGATTCAACTTTTAAATAGATATAGACCTTTCTTCTTGTGTGAGTTTTGGCAGGTTGTATCCGTCAAGAAATTGGTCTATTTTATCTACGTTAACAAATTTATAGGAATAGAATTATTCATAATATTTCATTATTATCTCTTTAATGTCCATGTGATATGTAATTTTTAAAAAAATTTTTATTTTAAAGATTCAATTCAGGATTAGATATAAAAGTGGTCACTGTACAGGTAAAGTTTGGGCCTCCCTTTGGTCCTCACTTTGCCTGGTTTGAGATCAGGTACACTTATTGATGTTGTGTCCCTCCCCCCACCCCCACACAAGCAGTATCTCGCCACTGTCAATCCCTTTCTTATAGTATTATGGCAATTGTTCAGGGTCCACTTATGATTGAGAGCATGTGGTACTCTATTCTTTGTTTCTGTGATAGATCACTGAGTATGATAGACTCTAAATCCATCCAAGTAGCTGCGAAGTCCATATGTCTGTCCCTCTTTATGACTGCATAATATTCCATTGTGTATATGTACCACATTTTTAAAAAATTCAGTCCAGTTTTGATGGGCAGCATGTGGTTCCATGTTTTTGCTCTTGTGAATAGTGTTGCAATAAATATGTGTGTGCAGGTATCTTTTTTGTAGAATGATTTGAGATCCTCTGGGTATATTCCCATTAGGGGGATTGCTGGGTCGTATGGAAGGTCAATTTCTAGTTGTTTTAGAAATCACCACACTGTTTTCCAAAGAGGCTGTACTAGTTTGCATTCCCACCAGCAGTGTAAAAGTGTTCCTTTTTCTCCACATCCTCGCCAGCATCTGTTGTTGTTTGTTTTATGAATGATGGTCATTCTTACTGGGGTTAGGTGGTATCTCAATGTGGTTTTGATTTGCATTTCTCTGATGATTAGTGAGGCTGAGCACTTCTTCATGGGTCCGTTGGTTGCCTGTTTATATTCTTTTGCGAAGTTTCTATTCATGTCTTATGCCCTTTTTTTTTTTTTTTTTTTTTTTTTGAGTTGGAGTCTCACTCTGTCGCCCAGACTGGAGTGCAGTGGCCGCTCCCGGCCACTGCAGCCTCGACCTGCTGGGCTCCAGCGATCCTTCCGCCTCAGCCTTCCAAGTAGCTGGAACTA
>CAUYQG010104244.1:0-43659 GCA_963574415.1 Tarsius wallacei | reverse complement strand
ACACCCGGCTATTTTATTTTTTTTATTTTTTTATTGTAGAGATGAGGTCTCACCAAGTTGTCCAGGCGGGTCTCGAACCCGCGGGCTCAGGCAATCCACTCACCTCAGCCTCCCAAGACGCGGGATTACAGGCTGAGCCACTAAGCCCGGCTAATTATTAAATATTTAATGCAAAGTGAGGTTGGCATTTGTTTCCTTGTGACCAAGAGAAAATCTTATATCTCTACTTCTCATTGTCTTTCTTTTCTCTCCGTGAACCCCCTTCTTCCAGAGGCTGGGTTTCAACATGGCACACACACACACACACACACACACACACACACACACACACTCTCTCTCACGCACACACATTTTCTGATGTAGACTGCCTGCCCACATAAGTTGCCCAGGTAGGTAGGAACGAGATTACAGCGGGCCTTAGAGTACACGGTAGGGTGTTTGGATGTTATTTCTAAATGTAGTGAGTGGAGGGATACTGAAAAGATGGTAACTAGACTATACCATTTCTTTTTTTCATTTCCCACTTTCAATATGTCTGCCTCTTCTTGGGCCACATGAAATTGGAGTCAAGGAAGCGATAAGGAACTTTGGCTCCCATGGGCCAGGCAAGAACCTAGAACACTCTGACAGCCTTGTGCAAAGAAAGAATCACAGCAGGCCCAGGGAAGAGCTTGACCAACAGAGGTTTGTGGACATCTGGGAATAAAGTTGACACTGGTCCAAGGGAGTGACTTTCTGTGGCGATTGATGTGAATAAGCAGCTGCGAAGGGGAGGCTGAAATCTTCTTGCTTCTGAGGTTAGGCTCATACAGAGAGCAGAAAATGGGGGCTGGAAGACCTCCCTCTAGGGCTTTGGTATGAAGGGGAAGAAACCTGCTGCATTATCTTCAGTCTACAAAACCTAAGAACACCTCACCTTCCATCTTGTGGAACTGCCTCCAATAACAAAACCGTGGCTCCAATAAGCCAACAAAGAAAATGATCACTCAAACAAGGGAGCCCAGCAGACAGAGAGAAAGTAAAATAGATTACGTGTTCAGCAAAACAGAACTTCTGGAGGAAACAGCAACCTGAAAAAATGGCAGAAAAGCGCACATAAGCTATTCGTTTTTATGTATTAGTTTTGTACTTGGCTACCTTACAAAACTCTATTGCTTCTGGTTATTTCTCAGTCAAATTTCTTGACTGTTTTGACTGTATAAATAACAACTTTTTTTCCTCATTCAATACACACATATTACTTCCTTTTTTTTCTTATTGCTTTGATGTGAACTTCTGGTAGAATGTTTGATTCAATCTTTGATTTAATTTATAAGATCTTCTTGCCTGTGGAAATAATGAAGTGTATTAATTAATTAATTACCCACATATGGCTTATACTCTTTACTGACTCTGATTTTGGGTTCATTCAAATTTCTGTTGGGGGAATTTGTTTTTTTAGAAGACCACATTTTACCCCTGAGGGTGTAAATTTCTCAGCAACCATGCTGCTGAGATTTTACTCTTAACTTAGATCTTTAGTTTTTATCTTCCAAAAACTCCTCACTCTTTTAATCTATTGATGGCAACATTTCTGTCATTGTAAGATACAGTGGGTTGGTTTTATTTTTATTTCTTTTCTGTCATTTCAGTGTGATTTGAGGAGATAGTAAAGGATAAATGCTTGATTGTAAAAAGTAATCTTAACTTGGAAGTAAGGCTACAAACACTTTAATAAAATAATTAATACAATTTGGTAACTGATTAGATAATGGAGAAGGGGGGGGTCAAACATGATTTTAAGATATAAGCCGGGCTCGCTGACTCAGCCTGTAATCCCGCGCTTTGGGAGGCTGAGGACGGTGGATTACCTGAGCCCACGGGTTCGAGACTCACCTGGGCAACTTGGTGAGACCTCATCTCTACAATAAATTTAAAAAAATTAGCCGGGTGTGGCAGCGCGCGCCTGTAGTTCCAGCTACTTGGAAGGCTGAGGCGGAAGGATCGCTGGAGCCCAGTAGGTCAAGGCTGCAGTTACCGGGAGCGTCCACTGCACTCCAGTCTGGGTGATCTGGGTGACAGAGTGAGACTCCAACTCAACAACAACAGCAACAACAACAACAAAAAGATATAATGACTAGGTAATTGAGAAAATGGGAATACCACAAATTGAAACTAGGGAAAGAGACTAGACTGGGGCCCCAAAAAGATCCCTGCTAAATGATGCTGTTACTTTTTATAAATAAGTTTCAATTTGAACTTAGACATCTAGCATACAATAGTTGTTTAATAAAGGTGTGAATAGATGAATAATATAAAACTGTTACTGATATGGCACTATCTCTGGATCGAATAATGGCAGAACCTATAATGCTTTCAATTGTCCTCTTTTCCAAAGAGGCTATTAATATTGTGTTCTTATATTCCTAAAATTTTTTTTATCCCTTTCTACATTGTATTAATAGTTAAACCTTACAATAGTTTAAAAGATAAACACATACCTTAAATAATACCTACCAAGGCCTGCCATTCTTAGAATGAATAGTAACTTTATGCTAAGTGTGTTTCAAGACGCTGTAAGGTGGATTTCAGGCATTTTTCCAATAACACTATTACAATCACTATTTTTCAAGAAGCTCGGTCTCTTGGCAGACTCTGTAGCTAAAGGTTGTTTGATATTTGACATGCAAACTCAGTGCTAAGTCTCAAGAACCCACTTAGGATTATTGAGCTGAGCCTTGAGCAAGGATTTCAGACTAATTCCTTTTCAGAATTAAGGAAGAGCAAGATTGAGAATTCAAATCACATACCACAGCCCTAAATCTAGCTCTTTAATATCAGATGGACCTCATTTTTCTTTCTCCCAGCTTCCTCACCTCACTCCATTTTCCCTTTTTTCTTCCCCTTGAAGAAAAATTCACAAAATGTCACCCAAGTCACCACTAGACAAGTACATATAAAGGAGATTCTGGATTATGTTGATGGAAAAATCATGAAAGAAATGAACCCAAGATGGGGATATTACTGTCAAATTATGATCATTTATAATATTAACATCATCTTTATGGGTGGAAATGGGTCATTACAACACAGCAAATGCAGGACACCTAAAGGTACCAATCAATGCAGGTTTTTAATAAGAAAAGTTGTCTTATTAAAGCTCAAATGTATGGTTATATTGAAAAACTACATAAAAAAAACAAGATCAGTCATAGGTCTGATAAAAGAAAATAAGAGATTGTCCTTTGAAAAATTTCAGAGTAAAGTACAAGTTCTAAAGACCAACAAAAATAACTATATGAGAGAAGGGGTCCAGAAAGCAGTTGGAGTCACTTTTCTCTAGAAGTTCTTGTCTCTAAAACACCAAATTTTAGTGTAGTAACACTATAGTATTGTTTAAGGTATTATTTTATAATTAATTTGTATCAAAACAAGCCATGTCTTTAAAATTCCACCTTCAAATCAGCCTTTCAAATATACAAAACTTTTTATTAGTGGTGTTGCTATATTGTTAAATTATACTGTTAAACGTGTGACAAAGGATTATAAATTGATATATTATTATAGAGCAGGAAATACTACCTCCACATGACAAATGGTTTACAAGTGGATACAAAGATAGCCACACATGTTTACTAGCTTGGACTTCACAGATAGGGAGTGAATGTTGGGTCTGTGATCCTTTAGCTATTTCATGGTGACTTCCATGTATGCAGATATCCTGACCATTTAGGATGTATTTCTGCTATCCTTGCTTTCTAGTTGTAGTAAAGAAATCTAGTGATCTAGTCCATTAGTAATTTTTATAAGTTGCTTCATATCACTTGAAATATAAATAATAACTCTGTAATGTTGCATTTTTTAAAAAACCTTGGATCTTCTTAATTCCTTCATGGCTAGAAACTTGATGCATGATAATTTCCATTTAATACATCAACTAAATGTTTTGTTTTAACTGTAGCCTGAATCAGAGAATACAGTAATTTTTTTAAACTTTCAGACTATCTTGGAATTTATGTTTGTTTTCTGATTCATTTAGAGCAACATGAAACTAAACGAACACTAAAATAATTTATATTCAAACTGAAACCCTGCTAAACGTACTAGATGAAACAGGAGACTTGAATATTGGCATTTATTTTATTACCTTCTGACATTATTTATTTCTAAGTCTGAAGGATTCCATAGATAACCTGTTATCTGATGGGCTGCCCCAAAGAGAGGCATATGCATAAAGGTGCATATGCTTTTGTCAGGTTCAGGTTAGCTTAGTGAAACGTTTGACAAATGCCCTTGTTGGACAGAGACCTAGATGCTTCCTGCTCTTGACACTCGTAAGTGGTTTGATTTATAATCTTGGCTGGCATGCTTTATACAGGTAATCTTAAGTGCTTTACATATATCAGGTATCACTTTGGGCATCTATAACCCAATACACATATCTGGAAGCCACAGTGGATTTAATTAAAGATTTTGGAATGTTTGACTGGCCTGTGAAAATTTACGTAATATGAAGTATGCTCAAAATTTTATAATGTCTGTATGTGCTTTAATTATAGGACAATAAATCATAAAGAAGAGTGAATGTATACTTGCAGTATGACTTTGGATAAGGTAACATCTTAGTGCCTCAATTTCCTCATATAAAAAATGAGTACGTGTAAGGATTAAGTGTTAATACATAAAGTGCTTAGACCAGTAGGGACAATTAGTTAATTATTGGAGTTAATGTACTAACACACTCTTTTTTTTTTTTTTTAGAATTTCTATTTACTTTAATTGGGCACCGTATCTGCTAGAGAACCCCCCCGAAGTAGGAAACAATATAGAAATTTCTTCTTGAGTTGCTCATTAGAAAATCACTTATCTGAAATAGAAAAATGTTCCCTATAAAGGATTATCTCCTGTAATAAAAAAAAAAACCTGTCAGAGTAAAGTAGCATCCCTATTTATTCAATTTCTTTCCTATTTTTAAAGTGAATCAATCACAAGAATTACTTCACGAAAATCAGGAGAAAAATAGGCTGTTGGTATTATAACAATGACTAACAGATAAGTTTGTCTAATGATTCACAGTTCCATTTGGTATATGTAGTTATCACCAGTGGGGTACCAATGCCTGTTGTGTTTATGGTAATAGCTACAATAAACGGAGCATCATTGTATCCAACGAAAATAGAAAGAGAGGCAAGTAAAAGCAGGCACTCTGAAGCATGTAAATGGAAACAGTATGAGAAATATCTGGTGATTGTTTTAATGCAGATGAGTTAGAAACTAGGAATAAGGGCTGTTAAAGGAGTCTTCAGTCAGATGTCAGGACTGGTGGCTGATCTATCAGAATGATATGTTAGTTGATCAGACTAAGAGGTTTAGAATATTCATTTGTGAAGGAACAAAGGCTAATTGATGTGAATGAATTGGTCTGAATTTATAACAAAAGGAACGCTTTTCTTAGTGTGGGTACACTTTGAGCTGTTTTAAAGTTATATATTAGCTTTGTTATATACTTACAGTTTATTAAGACATTAATGATGCTCCTATTTTAGGTAATTTTTTGGGCTATCTTTTTTAGGGCCTACAGAATAATATAATTTATGCTAAGATCATGACACATTTCATCTTATGGAATGCTTGTAACAATCCTGTGATATAAGTATTTGTCATCTCATTTTTAGGTGGAGAAACTGAGTTATGGAAAAATTAAGTGGCTTGTCTAAGGTCATACAGTCTGTAAATTAATAAATTTAGAATTGAACAAAGATTTTGAGCCCAAAGACTATGTATTAACTATTGTGTTGTATTTCTTCCTTGTCATGTCTTTTATCATAAAGTTAAGCTAAAAGTGGGGATTTTCTGTCTCCACTTTCTGTGTGCTAACTCTTATTATAGGGATAGTTCTAAAGATGTCCTGTCAGGAAACTGCTTGGAGGATTTGAAGGTAATGATGCCATCACTGCTCTTGGCAGGATTTGATTTGGTTGATAGACTTGCTTGAGGTAATTAGATTGGTATCTGTCATAACGGAGGCTTATGTCAAAAGCACAGTGAAGACTGTTAAGGAAGGTAAAGGTTAATTTAACACTTAAGCAAGTGTTTCTCAATCTCTACACTGAGAAGCTGCGAGATCATCTTTATTTTGGGTCATGTTCTCTCTCTTAGATTGACCATTCCTTTTCCTTGAAGGATTGCTTAGTTTCAGGAGCAGAAATAGCTTGGCCGTAGTCATGTGTCTTGGAGGTTGGATATATATTTTTTCATTTAACTTATTAACTCATTTGAAATATAATTGACTGTCTCTCATATGTCAGTCATTTCTTAGATGTTTTTGAAATGAGTCCCTGTTATATATATATTTTTTATGCTGCATATTTTTTAACCAACTTTCTGAAAGGGCTGACTGTTCTCATCTAGAATTTAGGTAATGGTAAGAAATTATTTCCAACTTGGAAGGTGATTTCTAGAAATCTAGCATTTCTAGGAGCATAGCATTTAAAGGACAATGCATAAACAATCAGTTTATCAAAGATACTTTTTCCTTAGGTCTATATACTCTTGTGAATATGGCTTTTCAAACTTGCTGTAGTAGTCAATGTTGTTGACTTTAAAGCTGATAGTAAAAAGATGTCCTTCTTAGAAGAAAACAAAATAAAAAATAGTTATTACTTTGCTCATTATGTAACCATTTTTTTTTTTCAAGAAAAAGAGAACACGCTGATAAAACTTCAGCTTACTTGATGTTTAAATAGTTTTGATGCAGCCAGGCTCGGTGGCTCAGCCTGTAATCCCAGTGAGTGGATTGCCTGAGCCCGTGGATTCGAGACCTGCCTGGCCAACTTGGCGAGACCTCATCTCTACAATAAATCAAAAAATTAGCCGGGCATGGTAGCGCGCGCCTGTAGTTCCTGCTACTTGGAAGGCTGAGGCGGAAGGATCACTGGAGCCAAGCAGGTCGAGGCTGCAGTGGCTGGAAGCAGCCACTGCACTCCAGTCCGGGTGACAGAGTGAGACTCCAACTCAAAAAAAAAAAAATAGTTTTGATGCTTAGTGATTGTTGAAATAGCTTCAACAAGGGAATGATAATTAAGTTATATGCTCAAGACTCTTTCTTCCTTCCTTTCTTTCTTTCTTTCTTTCTTTTTTGAGTCAGGATCTCACTCTTTTGCAGTGGCATGGCAATGGCTCACTACAGCTTCCAACTTCTGGGCTCAAGCGATCTACCTGCCTCTACCTACGAGAGTGCTGAGATTACAAGTATGAGATCACTGTGCATGGTTTGTGTTCAGAATTTTTAATATAACATTTTAATATGCCAAGTTTGGACAATCTGGAAACAGATATGTTACTACAAGAAGAAATTACATTAAAGTATAGATAATTATCTTAGATTTTGTGATCATCACAGATTAGGTTTAGAAAAATAGGAAATTATCTAGGAAATTAAAATGAATAAAGGAAAAAGTAAAATGATGCTTGACTTATATGTACTGCACATTAAATAAACAGAATAAATGAAACCTATAATGCAAAGGAAAAGTAATACAAAAGAAGTAAGATGAGGGCTAGGTTGGACTGTATTGTTTAAACATATCTCACGTAGTAGAAAATAAAATTCTTTCTTGTAAAATTTTCAGGACCCATTGTATTCTTCCACTCTGTAGACTAAGAGGACACAACGAGAGAGGAAGAGAGAGAAAAAAGAATGGCAGTGAGAAAGAGAAGAAAGAAAAGAGAGAGAGAAACATAGGGGAGTAAAAGCGTTTTGTAACATTCTGAAAAAATTATTCATATCAGTGGCTGCAGTTAATTATTTGGAAAATTCTTCCATGTCTACTTACAAATAATCAAAGAAACAAAGTAAAATGAGATCACAGTTTTCTTGAATTAAAGGAACAAAGGTGATAAAAAATAATATCTGAGTACTCTTTTAGTCTTCCAGTGAGAATGTTAATTGGCTCCCATTTTTGGAGTACAATTGGTCATGTTATCAAGAACCTGAAATATATTCTCATCTTTTCATTCCATGATTCCTCTTTTTGTAACTTATTCTCACTATAATGACTACCACACAAATCTATGTATAAAAATGAACTGTCCTAAATAACATATAAAAGGTAGAAACAACTCTAAGTTAGGAAAGCACTTAAAGTAGAAAACTAACAAAATTAATTATAGTCTACTCATGAAATTGAATATTACATTATCACTAAACTTGAATATTATATTATCATTAAATTGAATAATAATAATTTTATCAAAATTCAATCTATAGATACACAAATATCCATCACTTATTGTTTCACCTTTTTATTTGTCTATAAGGTGATATAAAAGTGATTCTGGTATATAAGAATTTGTCTAATAGAAAGCATTATTTGACTTCAAAGTTTTCTCTAACATAAATTTCCTAGAATGGGAGACTTATAGCCTTTAGGAGCTGGAAAACACTTTGCATATCACTCATGCCAGTTTACTGATTTCAAGTAAGGGGAAACTATAAGACTGTGTTTCACTTTAGGACATTTCAAATCAAGAGAAGATAGGTATTTAAGGTAAAGATTTCTCCCTTGGTTATTAGGTTGGGTTTAGAGTTAGGATCAATATTCTTCCTTTCTGATCTCCAGAAGGAAAGTTAAATCACATAGGCCAATTTAACTCACAACTCTCACTTATCTAACTGTCAAAATCAAAGATTACTGCAGTGACCTATCTGGACTCACACATGTGAAATTATGGTTAATGCATAAAAATTAAGCTTAAAGACGAATGAATTGTGTTTATTTTTAAATTCTCATTTGAATTTTATAAGATTCAGATGTTCTTTCAGCTTAAAAAATGTTTTATTGATTTGCGTGTATGTGTATGATCATGTGTGTGTGTGTGTGTGTATATTCCTAAATTCAAAAGGAAAATTAAACTTTTGTCAACATTTCAGCTTTTTTTCTTTAAAAGTATTCTCTAAAAATAACGTCAGACATTTGAATTCCGTTCCGTTTTCTCCGCGGGTTATTATTATGTGGAATGTTGGTTGAAAAATAGACTACTTATCATTCAACAGTAATTGTGTCTTAAGTGGGAGTTAAAGTGAGAAACAGAAAAACCTGCTTTGATTTTAGCAACATGCCTTAATCTTCCATATGTGTTTTATTTGTTCACCAAATATATGCTGAAGCCATTCAAATGTAAAAATGATTTGGTGCTAATGATCTCAAGGATTATTTAGGGATTTCAGAAATAATGGCTGGCTGGTGAGTTGTACTTTAAAAAATTATTAATTCCTTAAAAGGATGAAACCAGGGTCTGTCTACATACTCTTTCTCATATCTAATTTATTATTTATTTTTATTCTTTTTATTTTTGAGTTGGAGTCTCACTCTGTCGCCCAGACTGGAGTGCAGTGGCTGCTTCCAGCCACCGCAGCCTCAACCTGCTGGGCTCCGATGATCTTTCCGCCTCAGCCTTCCAAGTAGCTGGAACTACAGGCGCGCGCTACCACACCAGGCTAGTTTTTTGATTTATTGTAGAGATGAGGTCTCACCAAGTTGCCCAGGTGGGTCTTGAACCCACGGGCTCAGGCAATCCACTCACCTCAGCCTCCCAAGCGCGGGATTACAGGCTGAGCCACCGAACCCGGCTCATATCTAATTTATAAAGCATAAGAGCAAGTTGATAAGCAGGATATAGAAGCTGAGATGACACATTTTCACAAGTTTTGTTAATTAAATCAAGATAATTATCTGTAACTTAATGTGATGGAAAAGATTTCAGGGTTTCCCTTATAGGTAATTAAATTAAATATTAATGTGTGTAAAGTGAATGATGATTAAAGCTGTGTCTCAGGAAGTTACACTCTTTTCAAGAGTATACTGTTCAGATGAGAATCTAGATGATGACAAGATTCAAAATAAATTAAAAACTGCCTAAAAATGTTAGTAAAAATCTGAGTTAAAAGGTTTATCAAGGCATACGTTTTGCTGGAGTGCCAGGAAAGACTGCAATGTGCATGCAAACGTTTATTTTTATGTTAATTTGATTGGCTTAAGAATCAAAACATAAAAATCATTTGTCTATCTGTGTGTGCTGTGGACCAGTGAACATATTTCTTTGATTTTCATGCTAATTGCTAGCTAAGCACATGGTATTGCTGATGAGAGTGCTGGGCAGCAGAATCATTCTTCATTTATTTAGCTCATGAGGTTCTGGGACTTTTATTTTACGATAAAGGTGTAGTGAGATTACTTAGCATGTGTACAGCTCTTCATCTTCAAAATGCCTTCCAAACATTAACTAATTAATTTCACACTAGTAAAACATGAGTTGTATATATGTCACTCCATAAATGATAAATAATCACATGGCCTAAGTGGAAGCAAAATTTAAAACTCAGCTGTTGTGACTAAGGAAGCTGCAAAGCCACCTGGTTTGAGAAGGACCGTGAGCCTTAACTCAGTTTCGCATATTTTTGAGAATTTGAATCACAGCTCTTCTCATTCCTTAGAATCCAGTTCCAAAAATTAAGGCAATTTCTCCTCTTCAGTGACTGATGGCCCTTGAAGCTCTAATCCTCCATTAGGATGTGAATGCTTTTCAGCTTATAGCTCTTGTCTCTACAACCATGTATCAGCCTTTCATGAATTCCTTCCTAAAATTTTTACCACCACTAATAGTGCTCATCAAAGAATGTTTGATTCTGTGACATCCATAGGGTGTTGATTTTTTATTTTAAAAAATATGGGTTTAGCCAGCAATTTTCCAGTTTTGGATAGCATTCTGGTTTTTAGCAGCCAATTTTGATATTGGTGTAAAGAATAGATAGGACACACCTTAATGTTTAGCTACATGGAAGGGAATTTTCCAGATACCACAGTAAGAAAGAATCCAGTTATTACGGGGGTGAGAAGGCTTCCTTAGGTAATGGTCTTTGTTAAAGACATTCAACCTCCTTCAATGATCAAGTAGATTCATTGCTGACCTATGCTATCTCTCTTTTTCCCAAAATGCACAGGGAAGAATAATCAGATAAGTCATTATTTGTATAATGACAATACTGATTAATGATTTCATAAAAGTACAGTTTTGACAAAGGCATCCATGATATCCTGTTGAATATGATAGCAAGAAATGGGTGAGTGATAATGCTATAGTTGCTTCCCAGCTTGTTAAACATCCCTATCCAAGCAGTGTGGATCAGTAATTGGATCTGAAACCTCATGAGGTTTTTGTGTTTGTTTTGATTTTTGTTCTTTTTTAAATTTTGTTTTGCTTTTCATTTGGGGTCTTACTCTATAGCCCAGGCTGGAGTGGCATGATCACAATGATCACAGCCAACAGCAGCCTCGACCTCCAGGGCTCAGGAGATCCTTCCACCTCAGCATCTCAAGTAGCTAGGAATATAGGGGTGTGCTACCATGTCCAGCAATTTTTTTTTTGAGAGAAAAATTTTTGCTATGTTGTCCAGGCTGGTCTTGAATTTCTGGGTTCAAGCAGTCCGCTAACATCGGCCTCCAAAAGTGCAGAGATTGCAGGCATAAGCCACCACGCCCAGCTTGAAGTTATTTACCACACACTTTGCCTGGGCTTTGCTCTATTCAATATTTTAAGCAACAATTTAGGAGAAAAAAGAAGAATTTTGTAAGAGTAGCTAATAGGATACATGGTAGGGACTGAAGAGAAACATGATACCTGGGATAAAATATTTGGGATACCACCATGTTGACCTATTTTGTGAGGCTTTTCTTTTTTCAGAAAGCAAACAAGTGTTCAGATTAACATTTTGAAATGTTATCAGTTGTGGTTTTAATTTCTAGCAATTCCATTTGATCCTGTGACTCTTCCCCTCACTTCCTCTAGCATTCTGAGTTTATTGTTGTTAGGTAAGGTTTGTCATTGAAAAAATGTAAAGACAATTCCAAATAGGCACTTGAAGCATATGGAAGAACCAAGATATTAAAAGAAAAGTTTGTAGTGCAACCTCTTGGGAAGACAGTGTGGTGGTTTCTGAAAGAACTTGAAATTGACCTTCCATATGACCCAGTGATTCTCATTTTGGAAATATACCTGGAGGAACTCAAATCATTCTACAAAAAAGATACATGCACACGTATGTTTATTACAGTTCTATTCACAATTGCAAAAACATGGAAACAACCATGTTACCCATCCTGGACTGGATTAAAAAAAATGTGGTACATATACACAATGGACTCTTATGCAGCCATAAAGAAGGACAAACATATGGACTTCACAGCAACTTGGATGGATTTAGAGTCAATCATACTCAGTGATCTAGCACGGAAACAAAGAACAGAGTACCATATGTTCTCACTCATAAGTGGACTCTGAACAACTATAATACTATAAGAGAGGGATTGGCAGTAGTGAGAGAATGTCAGAGGAGTGGGGTGGGATTGGGACTTGAGGGAACTGCTGGGAGGGCATACCTCATCAACAAAGGTACCTGCATAATCAATCTTTGCATACCTAACCTGAATTGTACCCCACATCTTTATAATAAAAAAAAAAACAATCAAAGACACACTTGAAGGTATATAATTTAAGAAAAAACATGTAGTTGGGCTCGGTGGCTCAGCCTGTAATCCCGCGCCTTGGGAGGCTGAGGTGAGTGGATTGCCTGAGCCCGCGGATTCGAGACCCGCCTGGGCAGACGAAACCTCATCTCTACAATAAATCAAAAAAATTAGCCGGGCGTGGTAGCGCGCGCCTGTAGTTCCGGCTACTCAGAAGGCTGAGGCGGAAGCCGGAGCCCAGCAGGTCGAGGCTGCGGTGGCCAGGAGCGGCCACTGCACTTCAGTCTGGGTGACAGAGTGAGACTCCAACTCAAAAAAAAAAAAAAAAAGAAAAAAACATGTGAACAAAAGTAACATTTGCTGCCTTAATAGTACTTTCAAATAATTAATTCACTTGTAAAAGTAAGATATGCTACCATACTTATGCCAGTTTTCCTCATAAGTAAAAAAATGTTAATAAATTCTTTAGTAAATTTTTTTTTTGGTAAATATTTACAAATAAGAGTTATTAACATTTGGATTTTTTTCTCTAAAATGACCAAGTTATTCAACTGTTGACTATATATAATATATTTTACAAAGAAGTTATATTGAAATTTAGATTTTTTTTCTCTCAAATAACCAAGTTAGTCTACTCTCAGATAATAGAAGTTTTTTATTAATAAAATAAATTATTTTATTAAAAAATCTTTATATTCAAAAAAATTATAGTAATCACTTTTATTTATACTGTGCTTTTATAATTATCAATAATTATATTTGTCTTTAAAATATATTACTATCTACTTACAATTCTTTGTAATTTTTTTCTTCCAAAATTTCTGACTTTAAACTCTGAAAAAAAGTGTTAAGATATCTTTTGTTCTCAAACTATATTTAGGTTTTGGCCACCAAGTAACATAAATATTGTCTTCACCTTGTTAAACAAATGATACTAAGGCCGGGCTCAGTGACTCAGCCTGTAATCCCTGCACTTTGGGAGGCTGAAGCAAGTGGATTGCCTGAGCCTGTAGCTTCAAGACCAGCCCGAGCAACTTCGTGAGACCTCGTGACTACAATGAATAAAAAATTAACCAAGTGTGGTAGTGCACGCCTTTAGTTCCAGCTACTTGGAAGGCTGAGGTGGAAGGATAGCCAGTGCTCAGCAAGTTGATGCTGGGCTGGCTATGAGTGTACCACTGCACTCCAGCCTGGGCGATGGAGTGAGACTCCAACTCAAAAAAAAAAAAAAGATATTAAATATCATTGTTTATTTGGAAATCTTCACATTTTATTTTATTTAAAACTACTGGTTCAATGATTAAATATGTGATTACTTTTCAGGTTAAAGTTAAAATACTCAAGCTAAAAGACAAAGGTTGTTGCAAATATGGTTTCTTACTTTCAATGCTCCAATCACTCATGAACATTTATGTACTGCTTTATAATACAAATTTTAAAAGCCCTGAAGGTTATTGAGTGTCCGCTATGTTCATAAAAAAGTTCTTGCTCCGAGATTAACTGTTGATTAAATACCTATGATTAATTTTATGTATACCTCAAGAGCAAATTTCACTGTCTTCCATTCTGATAGTGAAGATTAAGAATTTATAATAAGCAGAGTCAATTTTATTATCATGGCAAGATAGTTCAACCAATATTAAATCAACATTTGTAAAGCATCTTGACCCAGATTTCTAAGAATATTTCGGGTAAGTGTTCTATTTGTTAATATCATAATCAAGGCAAAACTCTAAAAGTAGGATATGAATGAGCACCAATTCGCAAGACCTATTTAAACACGAACATACATTTTACTGCAATGCTACAGTGCAGATTTTGATTATGCATTGAGCATTATATACTTCCTTTTGGATGTATGGACTCTTTTGCATGTTGTCATCATTGCTTGATTCTAGCCCAAAATTCTGTAGTTTGTTTTACCAGTTTCATTAGTTTAGTTTTTTCAATGATAGGGATATTAATATTATAATTAATTTAAAACTGCACTAGCATTGACTCCAAAACTACTTGTTCCTACCAAGCAAATCTATGAGAAAAAATTAGACTTGATATTACCATCAAACAAAAACTGGCCAAATTATCTAAGGACAAGGTTCACATCCCAAGATCTCTCTTTTGTGTCACATGGCTATTTATCTGTCACTTTTATAAGACAGTTTGTCAACCTATAAATTAGTTATGCAACACCAAATGCCCTTAAGAGTGTCCCTTAGACACGGTTATATTGCAAGCTGATGTGGATAAATATTAATCCCAAACCAAAAGGACACATGGCATACAGTGCCTTCTGTTACTCAAGAGCCCTCCTCTTGACCTTCAACCAAGTGGTTTTATATATTGGAAGCTATACTGAAGAAAATTCGCTTTAAAGTCAAATTTGTAACTACTACAGCATCCATAGAGTTTATCCTTAGGTTTATGTTTTCAACTAAAAAATGTGACACTTTCCTGCTCCAGAAACAACTGAACCTGCTAGAAATTTCAGGGTGAGGATGTAGAGGAATCATATGGAAGAAAATGGACTTCAGAATAATCCATCTACTTCAAATTACCTTTGAGTTAATCAGGTGACAGAATATAATAGACACTTTCTGCCAAAGATGACAGGGTAAGATCTTGGCTTATTTATTTGCCCTAATTACCTTTTACTCAGATTTTGAACATAATCATTGTTTACAAAGATCTCTAGCTTTAACAGAAAGCAGTACTCATTAATATTTGCCCTTTTGCTTTTGCCCATCTGGTATTTAGAAAACTCATATCTTCAACTCACAAATGATCTAGACAAAATATAGAACTAGTTTGCTTCCTTGATTTGCAAATTTTCCTGTGGAGGCTGGTAAGATCTCATTCATTTCTGTACTATCTACCTTCCTGACACTAGTCTTATACATCTCAGAAAAGCAAAGCAAAGAAACAAAAAACTACAACAGATTTATACACACACACACACACACACACACACACACACACACACACACACACACATATTAAATAAACATTGGTAGGGCAACTATATTTATATATAAACCTAAGTTAGAACACCTGTCCATATTCAGGTAAAACACCTTTAGCTATACTTTCCCATATATTTATGTATTTCACCACCTGAATAATCCCCTTGAAGGACTTAGCATTTTGAACAGTACTCTGAGTAAGATCAAAAATGTAAGTTTTGTAGTGCCAAAGAGGAATATTTGTTGGGTTATTTTTAGATATCATTAAGGCCTATATATGGTTTATATAAATGAATATGTTACTAAGTAACTCACATAACTCACTCAGTAACTACTCTTTCTCACTTGATGTAAAAGTTGAAAAATTGTCATAAAATTTGAAAATTGTCAAATTTCATGTATTAAATTTCAAGCTGTTGTTTCTGAATGTCTTTGGAAATTTCAGATGATTGTTAACAGAGTTTGTATGAAAACTGCTAGTAATACTTTGTTTTATTTATGATATGATTTAGTTTTTTTATCTTATCCCATGTTTAAAAAGGTAATTTTCGATCTTTCTCCTAGCAGATTAATGAGCAAATGGCACTCAACAGAAATAATTTGAAAGAAACGTCATGATCATGATGGAAACTAAAAATGCCATGCCTTGAAAAGAATTCCGAATGGATTAGATTTGGATGTGACCAATAAGGGAAGGATTAATTGATGAATAAGTGACGGGACAGAAAAGAAGATGGATATTTTTCAACTTATATGAGTCAAATTGTGTTAATCCCAAACCAAATGTAGCCATTTTTTTAGTTAAATTCAATACCATGAGATTTTCACTCCCAGACTTATTCACTAGTCTATCTAGTTATAATAATTAAGAACATATTAACTAGTCTTAGATTCATGTTTTCTTACTCCCCACCTCCTCATATTTCTATTTTTAGTTTTTCCTTTGGTTATCAAGCTAAGTGCTTTTAACAAAAGAAAAACTCTGTTAACTGAAGAAGGCAGAACAGTCACTTCATGATAATTCCTATTGTTACTAATAAATAAGCCTTTATTGTTCTTATTGGTTTTTGATAGACTAATTTGAGGATATATCACTTTAAGGAACAATACTTTCAAGGAAATAACTTTAAGAGAAAATAATTACATATAGAACCATGAGTTACTTTTCTTTGGAATACTTCCATCTACATCAGGTACAGCCTCTATCTATCAAAAAGTAGTGGATTTCAATATGTGGTAGAGAGGAATATGCCATCGTATATTGACAAATTAGACTTATTTATGCCATATTCTAAAATTAGTATGACATATGCAGGGAAAATACACAGTTTAAAAAAAAGAGATACGTTATTTTTAAATTAATAAAACAAATTTTTATTTATTTTTATTTATTTATTTATTTTGAGTTGGAGTCCCACTCTGTCGCCCAGACTGGAGTGCAGTGGCCGCTCCCGGCCACTGCAGCCTTGACCTGCTGGGCTCTGGCGATCCTTCCGCCTCAGCCTTCCAAGTACCTGGAACTACAGGTGCGCGCTACCACTCCCGGCTACTTTTTTGATTTATTGTAGAGATGAGGTCTCACCAAGTTGCCCAGGCGGATCTCAAACCCGCGGGCTCAGGTAAAACAAATTTTTAATTCATCATTATAATTACTTTAAAAATCTGCCTCTAAAAATCATAACAATGTAAACATGTTGCCTGATAACAAAATGCATCACAGGAAGAGCTCAGATAATTTTAAAAGGCAACAATGAATGCTTTTCTATTCTGTAACTAGCTTTCTTGAGGATGATATACACTAATCTTATATAGAAGGTAGTGAATATGTGTTCATGGGCAAATCTGCTTAACCGTTGTTTGTAAGTGACTTGTAGCCAAGTAGAATTTTGGTTTTGTTATATATATATATAACAAAATATATATATATATTTTGTTATATATATATATATTTTTTTTAAAGGTGTGGGGTACAATTCAGGATTAGGTATACAAGTGGATATCGCACAGGTAAAGTTTGGGCCTCCCTTTGGTCATCACTTTGTCTGGTTTGAGATCAGGTAAACGTAATGATGTTATGCCTCCCCACCACCCCCACACTCTGGCTGTATCCCCTACTGACAATCCCTTTCTTATGGTATTATGGTAAGTGTTCAGGGTCCGTTTATGAGTGAGAACATGTATCTGTTGTTTCTGTGATAGATCACTGAATATTATAGAGTATAAATCCATCCAAGTCGCTGTGAAGTCCATTTGTTTGTCCTTCTTTATGGCTGCATAATATTCCATTGTGCATATGTACAACTTTTTAAAAAATTCATTCCAGTTCGATGGGCAGCATGGTTGGTTCCATATTTATGCTATTGTGAATAATGCTGCAATAAACATGCATATGCAGGTATCTTTTTTGTAGAATGATTTGAGTTTTTCTGGGTATAATCCTAGGAGGAGGATTGTTGGGTCACATGGAAGGTAAATTTCTAGTTCTTTTAGAAATTTAGAAATCTCCACATTCTTTTCCATAGAGGTTGAACTAGTTTGCATTCCCATCAGGAGTGTAGAAGCATTCTTTTTTCCCTGCATCCTCACCAGCATCTGTTGTTGTTTGTTTTATTAATGTTGGCCATCCTGACTGGATTTATGTGGTAACACAATGTGGTTTTCATTGCATTTCTCTGATGATTAGTGAGGCTGAGCACTTATCCATGTTCTGTTGGCTTCCCATATATCTTCTATTGAGAAGTGTCTATTCATGTCTTTTGCATAATTCTTAATGGGGCTATTTTTTTTCTTTTGGGCCACTTTAGTTCTTTGTAGATCCTAGATGTTAGGCTTATGTCAGATATACAGTTGGCAAATAATTTTTCCCATTCTGTGGACTGTCTCCCCACTCTTCTGATGGTTTCTTTTGTTTTGCAGAAGCTTTTCAGTTTAATGAGGTCCCACTTATCTATCTTATCTCTTAGGGCATGGACATTTGGGGTTTTGATTAGAAATTGGTTGCCTACTTTGATTTCTGTAAAAGTGTCTTCTGCATTTTCTAAGATTGTTGTTGTTTGAGGTTTTACATTTAAAACTTTGATCCATTTAGAGTGGATTTTTGTGTATGGTGGTAGGTAGGGGTTCTGTTTCAATCTTCTGCATATGGTCAGCCAGTTTTCTCTGCACCATTTACTTAATAGGTTCTCCTATCCCCAGTGGTTATTGTTGGAGACTTTGTCAAAGATAAGTTGGCTGAAAAATTGAGATTTTTGCTTCTGGAATCTCTAACCTGTTCCAATGTTTCATATGCCTGTTTTTGTACCAATACCAGGCTGTTTTGATTATTGTAGCCCTATAGTAAAGTTTAAAGTCTGGAAGTTTGATACCTCCTGCTTTCGTTTGCTAAGGACTGTTTTGGCTATTTATGGTCATTTATATTTTATGTGAATTTCTGTATTGTCATATCCAAGTCTGAGAAGAATGATGTTGGTAATTTAATGGGTATTTCATTGAATCTGTAGATTGCCTTTGGTAGGATGGACATGTTATCAATGCTGATTCTTCTTATTCATAAGCATGGAATATTTTTCCATTTGTTTGTGTCTTCTTGAATTTCTCTGAGCAATGTTTTGTACTTTTCATTGTAAAGGCCTCTCTGGTTATGAAGATACCGAGGTATTTCTTTTGTGTGTGTGTGTGTGTGTGTGTGTGTATTGTGAATGGGATTGTGCTTTTTATTTGGGTCTCTGCCTGTTTATTGTTGATGCATAAGAATATAACTGTCTTTTGCACATTTTGTACCCCAAGACATTACCAAAGTCCTTTATTAGAGCAAGGAGATTTTTGACAGATTGTCTTGGATTTTCAAGATATAGGAACATATCATCAACAAAGAGTAGTAACTTAACTTCTTCTTTTCCGATTTGGATACCCCTGATTTCCTTCTCTTATCTAATTGCTCTAGCTAGGACTTCCATCACACAGTTGAACAGGACGGGTAAGAGGGTGCAGCCTTGTCTTGTTCCAGTTTTCAGAGGAAATGTTTCCAGTTTCTGTCCATTTAGCAATAAGCTGGAGGGTTTATCATCGATGACACTATTTTGAGGTGTGTTCCTTCTCTTCCTAGGTGGTTAAGTGTTTTTATTAAGCGATGATAGATTTTGCCAAAAGCTTTTTCTGCATCTAATAATATAATCATGTGGCTCATGTTTTTACATCTGTTGATGTATTTAATTACATTTAGGGTCATTTGAATATTGAACCAGTCTTGCATCCTGAGGATGAAGTTTGCTTGGTCATGGTGGATTATTTTTGAGATATGTTGTTGCATCCAGTTTGCTAGAATTTTGTTTATAATTTTTGCATCTATGTTCATTAGGGTTCTCTTTTTTTTTTTTCGTGGATACTTATCCACTTAGGGTATAAGTGTTATGTTAGTTTCATAAAATTATTATTTGGGAAGAATTCTTTTTTATCAATTGCCTGGAGTACTTTCAAAAGGATTGGTATCAGCTTCTCCTTGTATGTTTTGTAGAATTCCACTGGAAAGCCATCTGGTCCTGATCTTTTTTTTATTTTATTTTTTTATTTTTTTATAGGTAGTTTTCTTATGATGAAGTCAACTTTCTGTTTTGCTTTTGGTCTATTAAGTGTCTCAATGTCTTCTTGTTTCAACCTTTGGAGGTTGTGTGATGTCAGAAAGTCTTCCATTAAATTTAGGTTATCAAGTTTGTTTCCATACAAGTACGCATAGTAATCTATGATAATCTTTGGTATTTTTTAGGGTCAGTTATGATTTGAATTTTTGCATTTCTGATTGTGTTTATTGGTGCTTTCTCTCTCTTTTTCTCAGTCATTCTGGCTAGGGGGTCCATCAATCTTTTTTATCCTATCAAAGAACCAGCATTTTGTTTTGTTGATTTTTTTCTATGATATTTTTTCTTCTATGTCCCATATTTGGGCTTATATTTTGGTGATTTGTATTCTTCAGCTAAAGTTAGGTGTTCTTGACTTTTCAGGTCCCTTACATGATTTCTTAGGCTGTTAACTTGTGATCTTTCCCTTTCCTGTTGTGTGTTCTCAGAGATATAAATTTTCCTCTTGGAACAGTTTTCATGGCACCCCAGAGGTTTTGGTCAGATATTTCTTCATTTACATTTGTTTCCAGGAATCTTTTAATTTCTGTTTTGAGTTCTGTGTTGACTCTGGAGTTGTTAAGCATCATGCTGTTTAGTGTCCATGTCTTTGTGGATTTGGGGGAAATTTTGTTGGTGTTGATATTTATTTTTATTCCACTGTGGTCTGTGAAGGTTCATGGCAGAATTTTGATCTTATGAAATTTGTTTATGCTTTATTTATGGCTGAAGATGTGATTCATCTTGGAGTACATTCCATATGGTGATGAGTAGAATGTACATTCTGTGGTTGTTGAGTGAACTGTTCTGTAGGTATCTATTAAGTTCATTTGGTCAAGTGTCAGGTCGAGGTTCCAGATCTCTTTGTTGATTTTTTTTACTCATTATTTTTTTAAAATTGTGGGGTACAATTCAGGGTTAGGTATACAAATATTCATTGTGCAGCTACCCTTGTTGATGAGGTGTGCCCCCACCCAACAGATCTTGACTACTGTCAATTCCACATCCCCAGCACGCCCCCCCACCTCACAGTTTCTTGCTTCTGTCAATCCTTTTCTTATAGTATTATGGTAGTTGTTCAAGGTCCACTTATGAGTGAGAACATGTGATACTCAGATTTTTGTTTCTGTGAAAGACCACTCAGTATTATAAACTCTAATTCCATCCAGGTCGCTGTAAGTTCATGATTTTGTTCTTCTTTATGGTTGTGTAATATTCCATTGTGTATATGCACCACATTTTTTTCCAATCCTCTTTTGATTAGCAGCATGGTTGGTTCCATGTTCTAGCTATTGTGAACAATGCTGCGATAAACATATATGTGCAGGTATCTTTTTTATAGAGGGATCTGAGTTCTTATGGGTATATTCCTGTCAGGGGGATTGCCGAGTCATATGGAAGGTTGATTTTTAGAACTTTTAGGAATTGCCACACTGTTTTCCACAGAGTCTGTACTAGTTTACACTACCACCAACAGCGTAGAAGTGTTCCTTTTTCACCACATCCTCTCTAGCATCTGTTATTTTTTGAGTTATTGATGATGGCCATTCTGACTGGAGTTAGGTGGTATCTCAGTGTAGTTTTAATTTGCATCTCTTTGATGATTAGTGAAACTGAATATTTTTTCATGTATCTGTTGGCTGCTTGTATGTCTTCTTTTGAGAAGTGTCTATTCATATCTTTTGCCCAATTTGTAATGGGGCTGTTTGTTTTTTTTCTTTTCAGCATGTTTGAGTTCCTTGTAGATCCTTGATGTTAGGCCTTTGTCAGACTTGGAGTTGGCAAATATTTTTTCCTAATCTGTGGGCTATCTCCCTGCTCTCTTGATGGTTTCTTTGGCTTTGCAGAAGCTTGTCAGTTTAACGAGGTCCCACTTGTCTATCTTATCTTTTATGGCATGGGCACTTCAGGATTTGATCAGGAATTGGTTGTCAGTTCCAACTTCTATAAGAGTGTCTTCTACATTTTCTAAGATTCTTATAGTTTGAAGTTTTACATTTAGGTCTCTAATCCATTTAGAGATAATTTTTGTGTGTGAGGATAGGTAGGGGTCCTGTTTCAATCTTCTGCATGTGGCCAGCCAGTTTTTCCAGCACCATTTACAGAATAGGTTCTCCTCCCCGCCCGGTAGTGGGTGGTGGAGGCTTTGTCAAAGATGAGGTGGTTGTGAAATTGAGGTTTTGCTTCTGGAATCTCAGTTCTATTCCATTGGTCTATGTGCCTGTTCTTCTACCAACACCAGGCTGTTTTGATTATTGTAGCTTTATAATAAAGTTTAACGTCTTGAAGTGTGATACCTCCTGCTTTGTGTTTTTTCCTGAGGATTATTTTGGCTATTTGTGGTCATTTATGTTTCCATATGAATTCCTGTATTGTCATTTCCAGGTTTGAGAAGAATGTTGTTGGTAATTTGATGGGTATTGCATTAAATCTGTAGATTGCCTAAGGTAGAATAGACATCTTAACAATGTTGTTTCTTCCAATCCATGAGCATGGAATATTTTCCCACTTGTTTGTGTCATCTTTGATTTCTTTGAGCAGTGTTTTGTAGTTTTCATTGTAAAGGTCTTTCACATCTCTGGTTAGGAGGATGCCAAGGTATTTCATTTTTTGTGTGTGGCTAAGGTGAATGTAATTGCACTTTTTATTTGGGTTTCTGTTTATTTATTATTGGTGTATAGAAATGCAATTGACTTTTGCACATTTGTTTTATACCCTGGGACTTTGACAAAGTCCTTTATCAGTGCAAGGAGGTTTTTGACTGATTCTCTTGGGTTTTCAAGGTATACAATCATGTCATCTGCAAAGAGAGATAGCTCGACTTCCTCTTTTCCTATCTGGATAACCCTGATCACCTTCTCTTCTCTTATTAATCTAGCTAGAACTTCCAAAATTATATTGAACAGGAGGGGTGAGAGTGGGCATCCTTGTCTTGTTCCAGTTTTCAAGGAGAATGGTATCAATTTTTGTCTGTTTAGCAGTATGCTGGGTGTGGGTTTTTCATAGATGGCTCTTTCTATTTTGAGGTATGATCCATCTATGCATAGATGTTCGAGGGTTTTCTCAAAAAGGGGTGCTGGATTTTATCAAAAGCTTTTTCTACCTAATGATATAATCATGTGCTTTTTGTTTTTACATCTGTTGATGCATTTAATTACGTTCATGGTATTACAAATGTTGAATCAGGCTTGCATCCTGGGGATGAACCCTACTTGATCATGTTTGATGATTTTTGAGATGTGTTGTTGAATCCAGTTTGCTAGAATCTTGTTGAGAATTTTAGCATCTATGCTCATCAAAGACATTGGCCTGTAGTTCTCTTTCTTTGTTGGGTCTTTACCTGGCTTGGGTATCAATGTGATGTTAGTTTCATAAAATGATTTGGGAAGAATTCTATTTTTCTCAGTTGCCTGGAATACTTTCAATAGGATTGGTATCAGTTCCTCCTTTTATGTTTTGTAGAATTCTGCTGGAAAACGACCTAAATCTGGGCTTTTTTTAGGTAGTTTTCCTATGACATAGTCAATTTTCTGGATTGTTATTGGTCTATTTAGGATCTCAATTTCTTCTTGTTTCAACCTAGGGAGGCTGTGTGATGTCAGAAAGTCCTCTGTTTTCTTTAGGTTTTCATGTTTGTTTCCATACAAGTGTACAAAGTAGTCTCTGATATTCTCTTGTATTTCTTCAGGGTCAGATGTGACTTCATCTTTTGTGTGTCTGATTGTGTTTATTTGGGCTTTTCCTCTTTTCTTCTTGATCTGTCTAGCCGGGGGAACATTAATCTTGTTTATCCTTTCCAAGGACCAGCTTTAGGTTTCGTTGATTTTTTTTTATTATTATTATCATTTTGTCTTCTATATCCTGGACTTGGGCTTTTATTTTGGTTATCTGGATTCTTCTGCTGAAGTTAGGGTTTTGATGGTCTTGCTTTTCCAGCTTCCATTGGTGACTTGTTAGTCTGTTAACTTATGATCTTTCCATTCTTCATGTGCGTTTGTAGAGATATGAATTCCCCTCTTAGTACTGATTTCATGGCATCCCAGAGATTTTGGCAAGACATTTCTTCATTTTCATTTGTTTCCAGGTATCTTTTAATCTCTGTTTTGATTTCTGTGTTGAGCCAGGAGTTGCTTAACACTATGCTGTATAGTGTCCATGTCTTTTTGGGTTTTGGGGGAACCTTGTTGGTGTTGATATTAATTTTTATTCCAATGTGGTCTGAGAAGGTGCATGGCAAAATTTCAATCTTATGAAATTTGTTTATGCTTGATTTATGGCAAAGGATGTGGTCGATCTTAGAGTAACTTCCATGTGGTGATGAGTAGAATGTTTATTCTGTGATCGATGGGTGGAGTGTTCTATAGGTATCAACTAAGTCCATTCGGTCAAGAGTCAGATTGAGGTTCCAGATCTCCTTGCTGATTTTTTGTCCTGATGATTTGTCTAGAGTTGTGAGTGGGGTATTTAACTCCTCAGTATGATAGTGTTAGAGTCAATATCTTTTTTAAGTTTGCCTCGAAGCTGCTCAATGAAAGTTGGTGCACCTATGTTTGGTGCATATATGCTAAGGATGGTTATTTCTTGTTGATGGATTGAAACATTTATCATTATGTCGTGAACTTCTGTATGTTTTTTTAATTTTTGGTAGCTTAAAGGGTATTTTGTCTGAGATTAAGATCTTGAATCCTGCTTTCTTTTGTGTTTGTTCACCTGAAATTTTACTTCCCATCCTCTTACATTGAGTCTGTGAGTGTCCTTTTTGGTGAGATGAGTCTCTTGGAGACAATATATTGTTCCTTTATGATATTTTATCCATTTTGTCATTCTTTGTCCTTTCAGTGGTGCATTTAGTCCATTAACATTCAGGCTAATTATTGAAATGTGAGGTTTATCCCTGTCATGAGGTTCTTATAGAGTTGTTGCTGTACCTGTGTGTTTGTTGTCTTTCTTTTGGTTTTTGGGTTGATTCATGTGTGTTTTCAATCTTTTCTCTGTACTCTTGTGAAGAATTTTGTCATTCTTTTTTTCCTTTTCTTCTGTGTTTTATACTTTCTTAAGCATGTCTTGTAGAGGTGGTCTGGAGGCAGGGTTAGTTTTTAGAGATTGGATGTCTGGGAAAAATTTTAATTCTTCATCACTGATGAAGCTTAGCTTAGCTGGGTAGGTTATTCTTGGTTGAAATTGTTTCTTTTTGAGAACTTTGAAGATTGGGCTCCAAGCTCTCCTAGCCAAGAGTGTTTCTGTAGATAAAACTGCTGCTATCCTAATTGATCTTCCCTGGTATGTAGTCTGAACTTTTTTATCTTGCTGCGTTTAGAATTTTTTCTTTTATATCTACTTTATTTAGGTGAATCATTATGTGTCTGAGAGTTGATCTCATTTGTTGTCTTTTAGGGGTTCTGTGAATCTCTTGTGTTTGAATTTTTGCATCACTGATGAGATAAGGGATGTTTTCTTGAATAATTTCATGAAATATTTGTTCCAGGGTGGTCTCTGTCTCTCTTTATGCCTCAGGAAGTCCAATTAGTCTTAAATTCAGTCTCTTGAAGCAATCTCTCATTTCTAGAAGGTGTTGTTCTGTCTTTTTAAGCTTCTTTTCTGTTTTTAACAGTTTGGGTTAGTTCTATATTTTGGTACTCAAGCTCTGAGATTCTTACTTCTGCTAGGCTAATTCTGCTTTCCATTCTTATCAGTTTGTTATTTAGTTCAATCACAGTATTCTTTAGTGCTGTTATCTCAGTTATCCACTCCTTCCAATTTTCCTTTTTTTCTCTGCTCAATTATTTTTATTCTCTCTGTTAATGTCTTGATGTCTGGGTTTGTAGTATGTGACCAGTCATTCTGGGGGCTCTTCATTGTGTTCCAAAGTCTGTTTTCTCAGTGTCTGATCGTCCAGGGATCTGTAGGAGACCTATATTTTTCTTTTGGTTTTTCTTCATTTGTGTAGATTTTCTTCCCCACTTTTTCCTCCCCCCCTTCTTAATTCTGTTGTTCAGGGGTGACGGGGTTGCTTTTACTTCTGTTTGCTCAATCTCTTATTCTTCTCATGTGAATCCTCTAGTTTTGTTCACTTTGGAAGCTGGACTGTAGGTTGGGGACTGTACTTTTTTGCAGTTTTGAGATTTAATTGAGGGGAAGCTGTGATTCAAAATCTATCTGCAGATCCCAGTATCCACCGACAGGTATATGAATACCCTGGAACAACCCACTTCTCACTGCTTTGTAATCTGTCCATGCAGTGGGGGAATAGGTTTGCTCCCTCAAAGCAAAATGGGGTAAGAAAAAGGAAAAGAATGGAACAGGGGAGTGGGAAAATAGAAGGGTGGAGAGTAAGGGGAGTAAGAAGGGTAAGAGGGAAAACAGACAAACTAACCAACTAACAAATGAAAAGAGACACAAAGACAGAAGTGATTAAAAAAAATGCCAGGCTCAGTGGCTCAACCTATAATCCCGTGCTTTGGGAGGCTGAGGTGAGTGAATTGCCTGAGCCCGCAGGTTCGAGACCCACCTGGGCAAGTTGGCAAGACCTCATCTCTACAGTAAATCAAAAAAATTAACCAGGCGTGGTAGCGCACGCCTGTAGTTCCAGCTACTTGGAAGACTGAGGCAGAAGGATCGCAGGAGCCCAGCAGGCCGAGGCTGCGGTGGCCGGGAGTGTGCCACTGTACTCCAGTCTGGGCGACAGAGTGAGACTCCAACTCAAAAACAAAACAAAACAAAAACAAACAAACAAACAAACAAAAAACTAAAGCATACAATCATACAGACACACAATCCAATCAACCTCCTTAATGATACTATTCCCCTACACAAACATGAAGACTTTATCAATAACCGTAAGAAGAGAGACAAGAGAAAAACAAAAGGTGAGCAAAACAAAGAATAAAAATTTAAAAAACAAGAGAGCCAAGCATGCTCTTAGATCATTCCTCTAAGTCCAACGTCCTTTCAGCTCTGATCTCTAGCTCTCATTGCAGTCTGGTATGGTTGTTCACAACTAGGATCTGATGCTCCAGGCCTGCTGTGGGGGAGAATGGATCAGATCTGAGCTCAGTTAGCTTGCTGCCTGAGAAGTTTGCCAGTCAGATGTGACCTGTGTCTGATCCAGCATGGGGGAGGGGCTTCTGTCTCTTCCAGTTTGATGCTATTACCTTAGGTCCCAATTAGAGCCTGGCAGAGCTGGGCGGGTCAGTGCAGTTCTTTGCCTGCAGGTCTCTGGGCTCCAGCTGCTCTCTGGACCCACTGGCTGGGGAGTGAGCTGGGAGAGGTGGAGTGCGAGACATCCCAGAGCTGCAGCTCAGCGTGGCACTGGGCAACACAGGCAGGGTGGGTTGGTGCAGCAGACATGGGAGCCTGGAGCTCCACAGGGCTGGGAGCCGAGGGCTGGCCCGGGTGGGAAGAGGGAGCAGCTGTGGGAGGAAACGACAGTGACCATGTCAGCAGTGCAGTGTGTGGAAGGAGTTCCATGGGCTGGGAGCTGAGGGCCACCCTGGACAGAGGGATGAGTGACTGCAGGAGGGAGCAGCAGCAGCGGCAGCCATGTCAGCAGTGCAGTGCGTGGAGCCAAAGGCCTCCAGCCCATGGGCCAGGGCGGCTGGTGGCTGCGGTGGCTGTGGCAACTGCAGAGCAGTGTTTAGTGGCAGCTTCTGCCATCCTGCAGGCCTGTGCAGCTGGCTGAAGAGCAGACTGGCAGTGGCAGAAGCAGGAGTCACCAGGGGAGAGCAAGAGTCCTTATGGCCACTCACTTTTGCGGAGACTCTCATGGATCAATCTGCCCTGTCACCATCTTGCCAGAAGTCTCTCTGTTGATTTTTTGCCTCAATGGTCTATCTAGGGTTGTTAGTGTGGTATTTAAGTCCCCAGCTATAATAGTGTCAGAGCCAATATCTTTTTTAGTTTACTTAGTAGTTACTTTATAAATGCTGGTGCTTTTCTTTTGGGTGCATATATGTTTATGATGGATATTTCTTGTTGATGGTTTGGCCCTTTTATCACTATGTAGGGTCCTTTCATATCTTTTTTAAGTTTTGATACCTCAAAGGTTCTTTTGCCTGATATTAAGATCACAACTCATGCCTTCTCTTGTTATCCATTCACTTGGAACTTCGTTTTCCATACTCTAACTTTGAGTCTGTGTGATTTCCGTGTGGTGAGATGAGTTTCCTGGATGTAGCAGATTATTGGGTCATTTCTTTTTAATCCAGTTTGTCATTCTGTGTCTTGTCAGTGGTGCATTTAGTTCATTCACGTTTAGGCTGACTATTGAAATGTGATTTTTTATCTCCATTATGAGGTTCTTATAAACATTTCTTCTTTGTTTTAACTTTTGGGTTAATGTATGTGTGTGTTTCCAAGTTTACAGTTGCGATGTATTCTCTGTTGATGCTGTGTTCTATTTTCTTGGGAAGTGCATGGTTATTCTTTTTATCTTTCTTCTGTGCTTAATGCTTTTTTAAGTGTCTCCTGTAGAGCTGGTCTGGAAGCCACATAATCTCTTAGGATTGACTGTCTGGGAAGGATTTTAATTCTTCATCACTGATGAAACTGATTTGGCTGGGTAGGAAGGTCTTGGTGTAAATTGTGTATCTTTGAGGGACTTTGAATATTGGACTCCAGTCTCTTGTAGCATGTAGTTTTTCTGCTGATAGGTCTGATGCTATTCTAATTTATTTACTCCAGTCGGTAGTCTGACTTTTCTCTCTTGCTACCTTTAGGATTGTTGTCTTTTGTACCCTTTGTGTAGGCAAATTACTATTTGTCTAGGGGTTGGTCTTCTCATTTGATGTCTTGGAGGTTTCTCTGTATCTATTGTGTTTGTATGTTCACAACTCTCGTGTGATGGGGAATTTTTTTTTTCTATGACAGCATGGTCTCAGAATTTAAGTTAGCTAATTTTATCTAGTCCTTGACACTAAAAAAAAAATTTGTGCTTGATCAAATGCATAGTCATCCTTAAAGTGGCACATTACAAATAATGTTAAGACTAAGTAGTTTAACATAATTCTTTTCTTTGCATAGATTATATTGCCCAAGTTATTCTACCCTACTTTTTATGTTTGTTTGTGGTTACTCTTGGCTCACTTAAAAGTTAGCATTTACACATGAATAATAACCTAAATATAAGTTTGATTTTAAAAGTTTAAATAATGTATATTTGTAATTCTGCCTTGTCATTTTGTTTTCTACCTTTATAACATTCTTGATGATATTGAAATAAGATGTGCTTCAGTCATATAGCAAGTTATTTCAATATTCAGTGCAAAAATGGAGGATAAGTAAAATCAACAGAAAGCATTTGCAGAAAAACGTATTTGTGAATTACATTCTATATATAAGAGTCTTCTACACTTAATCATAGTGAATTATTCAATATGTTTGTAGAACACAGATTGTGAAAATAATAGCAAGAGCATTTTGTTTTTCAGCAAATAGAAAAACTGATGCTATTGATAAAATTAGCTTTCTATCTTCCATTGAAGGACATAAAAATATGATATTAATTTTGAAGGACTTTGATATCTAAAACTATCTAATCACATTTAACCTGCCAAAAAAGGGTAATGCTGTTTTGTATACTAAAACTGCCAATCCCTATTTGGAATATCTTTCATGCATCTATGCATCTTGTGCTGTGAAATCATTGTGATGATACATGATTAGAACTGTCGAGGTTTTCTGTGTTCTTTTGAATTTATAATTTATCCCTTTTTAACTTGACAGGTGATATTTTTTCATATCTTCACAACACTGATGAAAATATTTATATATTAACAAAATCCCACATTTCCCCACACTTTTTTCAAATGATGAGTACACAAAAGTGACACTATGTTTGAAGTCACACATCATAGCATTTGATTCATCTTTTTTCAGTCCTTAGCCTTGACAGGTGCTGATGATTTGCTTCCTGTCTTAGTAACTGCTGCAAGCTGTCACATCGACTTCCAATTAATACATATCTGTTACAGTCCAGCAGCTCTAACAAATGCAAAACTACAAAATATTTCTTCAACTTTCCCTAACCAGGTGTTGCCATGGTATCTAGTTTAGCAGGCAGTCATGTGGATTTCTCCTGACAAGTATGTTGTCAATCATTAGACCTACATATTTTACTCATTGACAAGAGCCTTCCATGAAATAATAGAACCTTGATTTACAATGTAACTCATTGAAAAAAATACAGGAGATATTCAGTAAGCATTCTATATGACTATCCTGATTGATATGATGAAAGTTGAGGATTTTTTTGTGATTTCTTCTTCAAGTTTTGCTTTAAAAACATGATTTTAAGAAAGATCTAAGCTTTTAAAATTTCAAATGTTATGACACTTCATCTTTAAGAACATTAGAACACTGCAATTATTGGACTTTTAACAGCATAAAATTCTAACTGAAAGTCATTGGAAAAAAATAGCCTAAAGAACATTTTATTACCTTGTCAGGAGATTTTAACCTAATATTTCAGGAAAGACTACACATGTATATCTGTAACTCTATCTATCTATCTATCATCTATCTATTAATCGATCTACCAGCTATCTATATATCCTTAATATTTTTAAATGAACAGATTATTTCTTGTGAAATCTCTTAAATAATTTTGAATGATAATCTTTGCTGCTCATATTCAATTAAAGAAATACCAATTCAGCGCTTTAAAACTATAATGAAGAAGTTTAAGACAAAATTAAATTAAGTAAAGATGATGTCCTTCATGTTGATGTGAAAAGAATTATCTCTTGTAAATTGTAATTTGTATTGAACTGGCACTAAGAGCTAGAGTCTGTCTTCTTGGTCTGTCTTCTTAGCACATTAGTGTGTATAAGCAAAAGAGAGAGATGTAACTATTTTGCTCTTCTTAGAACAAGAGAATCTCAGTTTGATGGGCATAGAAATATTAATTAAAATTTCCTTTCCATTGTGTCAGGATCAGCAGATAAGCTTAAGTGGTTCTGTAAGAGAATGGAATCTGAACAAGTTGCTGACATTGTTGTACTTAGGAATGTGAGGCTTGGCAAGATAACGTCTGTCTGCACATCTGTAACATTTCATAAATGACAATATGTGCTTACACAAATGAAATGGAGTGGAAGAGAAAACTGAACTCCAATAGAAAGAAGACAGAGGAGAAAAGGTCATATGGTTTAGAATATGAATATAGATTATTTTAATTAAACCAGAAAAGTGATACTAAGCTTTGTGATACCAGAAGACTCTTCCATACATAGCTTGTGTAGATAAGTACATTTTACCCAAGTGGTGTGTAGTTTAGTAGCTCATACAATTTATTGTACATATTCAATGGTTTTTCAAGACACTGCTTATTCCAAACTCTATATTCAACACTGGCTGAATAGTTGCAGCATAATATGAATAACAATGCTATTCACTCACCCAGTAGATAATATTTATTGTTCTTTGTTGTAAGCATTTTGGCTATATCAATGCCTAACATTTGAAAAGATTTCTATCCACATTGAATCTATATATATTCTAGTCTGATGATATAAATACAAACCTTAATTATTCTTAATAAATAAGTAAATAATAAAGGATGTAAGCTGGGAATGCATACTATGAAACAAAGAAAAGGTGAGAAACAGATTTATAGTAGCATATACATGATTTTCTGCTGTATTAATTCAAATGTATACAAATAAGAGAGAGAGAAAAGGGGAGAAAGAGTGAGATAGAGAGACAGAGACAGGGAGAAAGAGAGAGACTATAGCATATATCATGTATACAACATTGAGAGGTGGCTATAATAGAATTATTTAACTTTTCATTAATCATCATAAGACAGCAGACTCCTGAATATTTGTGTTATTACTGCATTTATCATTTATTTATATAAATTTTATCTTAGTAACCAGTCAACTTTCTAAAGTAGTATATGCTAATACTTAGCATTCTCACCTGGTCACATCTCTTGGAAGTATTGTTTCATTGTTTATTTACTTATATTAGGATTACTATGTATTACACATTACACTGTAAGATACATTTCAGAATGTTTATAAGTAAACAAATTGAATATGTATTTTTAGGGCTGTAAATAGTACTTAATGTCCATTTAAAATATTTAATAAATTATTATTGTACATATATTTAAAATAATATAGAAATACTACACCCATTTTGAAATAACATTACTTCCTTTTTATGAAATACTTAAGACTGCAAAGGTATTTTTGACATTGTATGTGTCAATATTCTAGCTATTTTCTGAATGATCTAACAGTGTTCTCAAGAATATTATTTTAGAAAACTGAAAATGTCTGAGACTTGAGACTCCCCTATTCTCTGTTTACTGTCAAAAAGATTTTCAAGGAAAATTATTTTCAGTTGTATTTATCATGAGCAGAACTATGGCCCAATGGGACAGTGTTCTGTGCTTGAGGAGTTTGTGTAACACTAACACATGTGAATGAGTATTATTGATATAGTATTGTTGATAGCTATAGGAATAAATATTTATTATTGTATTATTCTTATTATATAGTTGTTAATATGGATAGGGTGAAAATTGGCAAATATTTTCTAAATGTGTATAGTGGTCAAAGTACATCAAGTTATGTCATACATTCCTTTTTTTCTAAGTCAATTGAATTTGCATAATTTCTAATTCATGTTGAAAGGCACATTGAAAATTAATTGTAGAACAATTATTTTCTTTTCTTAAAGAATCACTATTTTAGACAGGTTAACACATACACACATATACACACACACAACTTAAAATGTTTAATGATCTAAACATTTTTTAGAAATTGTAGCTTTTCCCTACATAAAAGTTGCTTAAAAATGACTAATGTCTATTGTTTAATTGTGTCTTTATTGAATAGCTAAAACAATTTTAAAGATTTCTAGGTAAAATTTAATAAGTGAAACAAAAAATTCTCAATGTGTTATAAATATCTTGAAAGTAATATGAATATGCATATTAAATATTGTGGTGGGAATAAAGAAAGCCAGGAATCTTTGATTTTTTAAAAATTTTTAAAAATAGTTCTGTTATAAGACTTTCTAAAAAAAATAATAATTAGTGTTTTCCTCAACAAAACAGGTTCCGCTTTTTCTTAATGGCATAAGGCATATATGCAATAATCATCATTTTTTTTTTTTTTTGAGTTGGACTCTCACTCTGTCACCCAGACTGGAGTGCAATAGCATGCTCCCGGCCAACGCAGCCTCGACCTGCTGGGCTCTGGCGATCCTTCTTCCTCAGCTTCCAAGTAGCTGGAACTACAGGCACGTGCTACCACGCCCTTTGATTTATTGTAGAGATGAGGTCTCGCCAAGTTGCCTAGGTGGGTCTCGAACCCGCAGGCGCAGGCAATCCATTCACCTCGGCCTCCCAAAGCACTGGGATTACAGGCTGAGCCACTGAGCCCGGCCATAATAACCATTTTTTTTTAGTATTTCAAACTATAGAAACAATTTTCTACATATCCCATAAATTGACATATACTATTTGAAAAAGTCAAATAAACTTTTTCAAACTAGGGTTTATCTTTAATTTCTTGTCTGTGAAGACATTGATAAATTAATAATAAATACCCTCTACATGTATAAACACATGGTTCAATTTTGAATAGTAGTATAATTATTTGCTTAAATACTTTAAAAATGTTCACACATTTTCATTATACATTTTACAAATTAAATATAATTGGAAATGTTGTTTAAAATACATGTTACTTTCTTCACTATGTGTAATTTTGGTCATTTGTAAATAAATTTGTGGACCTTTGGAACTATATATGGAAGTGGCAAGAATGATTAATTTGAAATATCCTAAACACTTTATTATTTATATTATTTCTTTATTTTCCTTAAAGTCACACAGACCTTCATTTTAATGGTTATGCAATCACCTGTTTCTAAGATATTTAAATTCCTAAATTTTTCAAAAGGATATTAGCTTTATTGTAGTCAATATGTCTAAGGGCCTTTGTAAATGTTTAATTAACCAGAAAAAAATTTTGGTATACTGAAATGATCTAGAGATATGAAGACACAAGGTCTGTTTCATTCTGCTATATTAATTTGGAAAAATTGTTTACATTTAGTGCTCAGCTTCAGAATCCTTATAGAAAAGGTTCTATTATTCACCTAATTGAGTAGTTGTTAGATAAGTAAAATGCCACTTAAACTATTTCTTTTTTTTTTTTTTTTTGAGTTGGCGTCTCACTCTGTCGCCCAGACTGGAGTGCAGCGGCTGCTCCCGGCCACCGCAACCTCCACCTGCTGGGCTCCGGCGATCCTTCCGCCTCAGCCTTCCGAGTAACTGGAACTACAGGCGCGCGCTACCACGCCCGGCTAATTTTTTGATTTATTGTAGAGATGAGGTCTCGCCAAGTTGCCCAGGCGGGTCTCGAACCCGCGGGCTCAGACAATCCACTCACCTCAGCCTCCCAAGGCGCGGGATTACAGGCTGAGTCACCAAGCCCGGCTAAACTATTTCTTAAGCTATTAAATAATATTCAATTACTATTTATAGGTTAAATTTATCCTATGCTTTCACACCGTAAGAAAAATAGTTTAGAGTTGTTATTATATCTACTAATTGTGTGCATGCAATTTTCTTTTCTCTTTGAGATCTGTTACTCCCTCTGCCCCAGCTTCACTACCTCCTTGATCTCTAAACACACAAGACATGCTTCCTCTGACTGTAGCATTGCTAATGTCAGCACTGTTCTCTTACATCCCTTACATCCTTCAAGAAAATTTCATCTTCTAAATAAAGCCTACCTGGATTATACTAAAAAATTTGCAAACATCTCTCAATTCCCTAGAGCACTCCCAATTCTCTTTAAGATTATTTCATTTTCCATAGTGCTTACCACTGCTAACATACATAACTCAATTATTTACTATACTTATTGTTTATTGTATATATTCTCCCACTAGGATGTAAGTTTTGTATGCATGGATTTTGTTGTTTACTTGTTCACTAATGCCTAGAAGAGTATGTAGTAAGCGTTTAACAAATACTTGTTGAATGGAAGCATCATTGATATGGTTGTCATTACAACTAGAGAACAGACACAAAGAGAGGAAGTAACTTGTCTGATGTTAATACCAAGAGTATGTAACAAAGATGGGACTGTGATTGTGATTAGGTTACTACATATCAAGTCTGCAATTACTTCACTTCACTATATATATGAGTGTAAGTGAAGTATTTATTTACAATAAATAATAATTTTCACACTCCTTAGTCCATGTTTTTACTTTTCTACAAAGATATTTTGTAGTCTTCCTAATGCCATATTCTTTATTCTCAGTCTCAGCAAATGATCTTGCTTTATACTATACAGAGAAAATTAAAGCAATGAAGAGATCTCTCAAAAAATGTTTCTTGATACTATCTATCTACATATTTATTCATTGCTATCAGTCCTGTTATTAGGGATGAACTATTTGTGCTTCTGTCTACCATAGTCTCTCCTAAGTACATTAATTGCCACCTTCTCTTTCTTAAGAACCTGGCTAAAACCTTCCTTTTTTTTTTTTTTTTTGGGTCGGAGTCTTACTCTTGCCCACGCTGGAGTGCAGTGACGTGCTCATAGATACCACATAATGTTATATTCTAATAATATTCTAATATTATTTGGTCGTTTATACTATAAAGGAAAATTCTACACATCTCTTTAAGAATCACTCTAAATGCTAGTTGTTTAAAATCTTTCCTGTTTGCCACACTGGAAACATTCACTCTCATCACTGCAGTCCCATAACATTTTCCTCTTCTCTATTAAAAAGATATTTATATTTATATTGCATTTATTTTTAAAAACTAATCATGCATTCCCAAGTACATTACCAGCTATTTGATAGTAGATGCTTACTGTTTGCCCTTCAGCATCTAATATTCCATTTTCCCCATACTCGAACTTTAATATATATCTGTTGAATTGATAGCATTTAAAAATGGGGAAGGAAGAAATAAACTCTATTTGTGTGGTAAAGTAACTGAAATGACCTGGTTTATCTTTAAAAGAGTGATCATGGCCATATGGTCTCTGTAATATTTTTCCCAACCAATAGAGATGGCAAACCTATGCAACTGAACAGTTCTGCAAGGTGAAAGCACTGAATCTAATCAAATACTCAAAGAAAGATTTCTGTCCTGCTTTTTACAAGAAGAGAATCATAAATGAGCCACACAATACCCTGAGACTTTATTTCAGAATTTCAGTGTTTGTTTGTTTATTTCAGAGAAGCTTGAGAAATCTCTGCCTTGGTCAAAAATCTTTAAAATCCCTTGTAGTTTTGGAGTTTTTACACCATGGATAAAGTTGGATTTTCAGGGACAAAGAACTTTTTAAATTTGTTAAGTGTACAAATAGTTGAAGTATTCTTTTTAGAATTACTTAAGTAGTATAAATTTTGAAAAAAGCTAACTTGTAATCTATGGCAGTTAGGAAAAGAAAATCTTGAGGTTTTAAAAATGTATACTGCCTTATTTACTGGACTATTAAGCTTTATAATGTGTGTATGTGCATGTGAAAGAATCTGCTCTTCATTCCTGCACTAGAAAATTCTGCCTTGACTATTACTTTCAATGTGTTCAACTACGTTCCTAACAGGAATGTAATGGAAGGACTTCTACAAATTTGGATACATATTTCAACTACAAAAATGATACACTGTCATTTTAATAAAAAAAATCTCATAGTCATTCATATGCCAACTATAGTGACGCTTTACCTTTGTCTGATATTCTCAAACCTGATTGTCATATGTATGAGTAATGTATATTTTCTGCAATTTCTTTTATTTTGAGGCTATATGCCATTATCATTCTGAAACTTTCCTGAAGTGAACAAAAGGCAATTATAAATAATAATTAAATTTAAGAGAAAGGTGAGCTGTTGGTTTTAATGATAAGGTTTCGCATATTCTGAAGATATATTGCGTTTAAAGAATATTACCATTACTAATTTCCTATTCCAATTTTTAAATGTCATTTCATCTTCACATGCTTCTTCTAAGAAGCTTTTGACTTCTTTTTTTCCTTGAGTTAGAATTCATATTTCAAAACATAAGGGCTTTTAGAACTATAATGCAATGCCAATTTAAAAATTTTACCAGAACGGAATGAAAACAAGAAACTTTATACTCTGCATGATAGTTAACTTTGAAAGTGTTATATAAGCTAGTGACAAATATGAAGATGAAATAGGACATTATGTCTAAGGTATCACTAGCATTATTAGTTATTAATGTATCTATTCTAAAAGTGACATATTTTTGTCTTTGAAAAAATGCATTCTTTGCCATATGGTCATTGATTATATATGATTTTCAGATAACTCACTCGAAGTAACTGGCTATATTTAAAAAATATACTTTTTAAAACAGTGGATAAGAAATGACAGAACAAATTAGCTTTAACATTTAATAAAATAGTTGTATTTACTTACTTCTACTATAATCAATAGATTACTGTCTTACTGTTTTGCCTCTGGTCCAGCCTCTTTGTTTAGTAAATAAATAGAATCTCTAAATCATAATGTCAACGCAAATTCCACACAAATTCCATGCTCTGATTACTGGGCTTTATGTCTGTATAAGTAAATCACTTAAAGTCTTTCTATCTATAGCTATCCAATTAATATTGCTTCAAGACCTCAATTTCATAAACTATGGTGTTCCTGTATTTCAAGTTTTATTAACATTTCTTAGGTCCTCTGTTTCTCTCTTTTTCAGGATGTGTGACCTTGCTCTCCATCACGGCAATATAAACGTGATTCTCAGGCTTAATTTAGCTTCCACTACGACAGTCTCTCAGAGTATGTGTTTGTATCTTCAAAAATGTCATACAATTACTACAGGCATATGAAAAATGGGTTTATTTCTTAGAAATAAAACCCATTGTATAGTGAACCATAAGCATTATATTTCTTAAAATGTATCTGTCTTTTGAAAACATGGAATAATTATACTGCCTTTTTTGAAATAGCAAGTTTTATGAATTATAAAATGTCTTTAAATAAATATTAATTAACTGATAGAAATAAATTGTAGCGATCTTGAGGGCAATTATATAAACAAATAATATTCTATGCCACCCTGTGAAGGACTAACACAAATATTGCAGGGGTTATTTGGGACTAGAGCAGGTACAGTGTTAACAAAAACAAAAACAAAATACCCTTTTCCAAAACTTGTTTAGATTCAAAGATCTTTAATATACAGAAACAATAACTACTATGTAGTAAGCATTTCTATTCAAAAATAAAACTTCATACACACACAAAAAACACTATATTTGAAAGAATGATTTTTCAAGACAGTGGACATCAGGTAAGAGAAGACACAGAAAAGAGAAAAGCACCCAAAGTTAGCCCTGTAATAATCCAGCTTATGCCTTTCAAAGTCATAATACAGTAAAGGAAAATTCAAGTGGAACTCAGTCGATTGTTTGAGAAGGCTTAGTTAATAGTTCAGAAATATCAATACAGCTAAAGTACCAGGAAAGAGAAAGTCCTTCTCAAGACAGAGTCCTAGAGAGAGGAAGGCTAGAAGGTAGGGAACTTTGGAAATGTAAAGAAGGTTGTACATGAGTAATTAAAAGACAGCTAAATTGTACAAGCACACAAGAAAATGATTCATAGCCAAGGAAAGAAAAAAATACAAGAGGAATAGAGACTGGGACTTATGCAAGGCTGAGAATGGAGCCTACTCTCACCAGCCAAAGTGAGAAAACTAACAATTAGTAGGACGTTCCGTGGAATACTCAGAAAGGTTTTGCCTCAGTAGCAGGAAGAAAACTGCCCTAGAATGGGCACTGCTCTGGACTCACCTAAGAAACCCTGAAGAGCAAGACCCAAACCTTTCAAGCTGTTTCCAAGTAAGCTAGTTGTATAAGGAACAAAGTACAAGTCTATTTATAAAAATACAAAGATGCCCAACACCAAATTAGGTAAAATTTACAATGTCAAACAGCCAATTGAATACTATCAGACATCCAAAGAAATATAAAAATGCAACTCATGATGAAAGAATAATAAATCAGTTGAAACTGGCACAGCTAATAGAATTAACAAACAAGAACAATAAAACCATTATTTTAATTGTACTACTCCATATGTAAAACAAATTTTAAAAACAGCAGTAAAGCAGAGATATAAAAAGTAACTTATATTAACTTCTAAAAATTAAAATTACAATGCATGAGATTAAAATACATTGGATGGGATTATAGCAGATTAGAAATTATAGATTATTAAATTTAAAGGCATAACAATAAAAAAATCCAAAATAATACAGAGAAGAAAGTCAAATTTCAAAAGTGAAAATAAGATTATTCAAATGTGGAAATACTTTACATATGGCAAATACATGTGTAAATGTAATACCAGAAGAAAATTAAAAAGATAAATATATATCTAAATAAATAATGAGTAAAATTTATTCAATTTTGTAAAAACTAAGAATCTAGGGATTTAAAAACCTCAACCTAACCCATGCCCAAGACATCAAGAATTATGAAGAAAATTGCATCAAGGCATATCATAACCAAACTGTTGAAAACCAATGTCAAAGATAATATATTAAAACTCCAGAGAAAAAAAGACATGTTAGGCAAACACAAATAAAGATAAGAATGACAGAATATATTTGCAGAAAAAAATGCAAATGATAGAACACAGGGAGACAAATATTTGCATTTCTGAAAAAAAGGATTATTATCCTAGAATTCTATGCAAAACCAAAAAAAAAAAAAATTCCCAATAAAAGTCAAAATGCAGACATCTTCAAATAACACAACTTGGAATGACTTATCACCAAAGATCCATACTATATGAAATGTTAAAGGGAGTCCTTCTTGCAAAAGATGAATATACACAAAGGAATGAAGAATATGGGAATGGTAACTTCATGACAAACATACAAAAGCTTCCTATAATTTCAATCTCTTTAAAGAGATTGGCTCTTTAAACAAAATTAATAAGACTTTATTAACAGAGTTATAAGTAAAAGACATGACAAAATAGTCTGAAGGATGGAAGACAACTATTATAAAAATACTATTTTATGTTAACTGGTATACTATCACTTTAAATAGCCTATGGTACTATGGTACATTAAAAATGTGTAAGCTTTAAAGCAGCAAAGGAAGTGAAGTGATGTGACATTAGAAGAATACAACTCATGAATGTGTTGCCTACTCTGCAGATAGAGAAAGAGGTGCAGGTGCCAAGGAATGTGGTCAGCCACTAGAAGATGGAAAAGGAAACCGGTTCTGCGTGAGAGTCTTCAGAAAGGAAGAAAACCCTGCTGACACTTCTGTGTTAGACCAGTGAGACCCAGTCCAGACTTCTGAACTACAGAACTTTTCAGATATGTTTTTATTGTGTAGGCCTCTAAGTTTGTAATAATAGGTTGCAATGGAATTGAAAACTAATACCTATCATTAATAAGAAAGAAAATACATAAAATAGAATCATAAAAAAAGATTAACCCAAAACAAGGCATAACATGAAGAAAGGGGAACAGCAACAACTAACAAAACAAAACAAAACAAAACAAAAGAAACAGAAAAGTTAATAGGCCTAAGTCTAGCTATATCAATAATCACATTATATATAAGGGGTCTCAGTGTCCCAGGGAAAGGTAGATACTGCATGAAAACCAAGTGGGAAAAAAAATACAAGGGGGGAGGGGATTCCACAAAATAAAATTCACAAAATTATCTTTTGGAGGGTGGGTCCCATGGAGTACAGGCTTCCCCCGCTAGGTAAATGTTCTAGGAATCCATTGGCATCAATGTTTGGCTTCAGTGAATTTTTTGGGGGGAGATTCTTTCAATGCATTTGTCAATTTCATGAAGGATAATTTACGAGTATACCATGCTGTGTTCAACAGTTTTAAACCAAAAATGGCATGACTCCTATTCCCTACCCTCCCTATTAGTCAGCTGATTTCACCCCGATTGACCTTTTTTTGTTTCCCTGGATGAGAAAATGTCCCCAAGGGAAGCTTTTTGCAGATGTGAAAAAGGTGAAAAAAAAATGACTGAAGCATTAAAATGCATCAAAATTGATGAGTTCAAAAACCGTTTTGAGAAGTGGAAAAAGCATTTTGATAGGTGTATTGCATCAAACAGAGAGCACTTTAAAGGTGACTAAAGTTTAAACATAAGAATATATACACAAATTTTTATAACAGCAAATTTTTAAAAAACCTGTTGAATGTGCCTGTGTCTTCTTACATGAAAGACAAAAAGTGCTTTAATCTTTTAGGGTTTCTCAATTTACACAATTTAACAATTTGAAAATACCAAAAGAAGAAAACTATAGCCAGAAGATGAGCCATGAAGCGGATAGGAACTTCATTCCTCACAAATCTGTTTAGTTCTATGTCTGCCATCTATGATGAAATAGTAACGTTTATATTTATCTGAAAAAAAATTTTGTTTTTCTGGTGCCCCTTCTCCTATGCTAGCCACGAGAAACACACTTTAATTATAATGTAAACATTAAAATTAAACAGTTGGAAAGAGACATACTGTGCTAATACAAAGATGGTTGTTTTATCATGAAAAGGAGGTTAATTCATCAAAGGGGTATCAGAATCCCAAATGCGTATGCCCTGAATAACTGAGATTCAAAAGATACAAAGGAAAACTGATAAAAGTGCATGGAGAAAGAGATGAATTTATAATTATAGTTGAGATTTCAATAATCATATTTCAACAATCGATAGAGGTAGTAGATACAAAGTAGGAAGAATATACAGTAGTCTCTCCTTACCCAAGGGAAATACGTTCCAAAAATCTCCAGTGGTTGCCTGGAATGGCAATAGTGCCAAATCCTAGACTTACTGTCTTCTCCTATACAGATATACCTATGACAAAGTTAATGTAAAAAAATAGGCACATTAAAAGATTAACAACAGTAACTAATAATAAAATAGAACAAATATTACAACATGATAACCTCACTACTTTTTGCCTTGGGATCATTGTTAAGTAAAATAAATATTACTTACAAACACTGAGGTACCATGACAGTTGATCTATTAACTAAGATGTCTGCTAAATGACTAATGGGCTGGTAGCATATACAGTATGGATACACACGACAAACACATTATTCGCAGTCAGGTCCAGATGGAACAGGACAGAGTGGGACAAAGCAGAGCAACCCAAGATTTTACCCTGCTACTCAGAACAGTGTGCAATTTAATATTTATGGATTTGTTATTTCTGGAATTTTCCGTTTAATTTTTTTTTAATTACTGTTGATCACAGGTAACTAGAACCTCTAAAAGCAAAACTGTGAATAAAGGGGAATTACTGTAATATACTTGAACAATACCATCAGCCAATTTTGCATAACTGATATTTATAAAACACATTATCTAACAATAGCAAAATAGATATTCTTTTCAAGGTATATATACCATGTATCAATTGAAACCATATTCCGGGCCATAAAATAAGACTCAGAGAGTATTCAAGTCATACAAAATATGTTGTCTGGTCATGAGTTAGCTATTTATTGCTGCATAAAAACACTACCTTCAAACTTGGTGGCTTATTTAACATTTATTATCTCGCCGTTTTGTAGTTAGTGTTTTAGGATCTCTCACACACTGGGATGGAGGTGTCAACTAGGACTACAGTCATTTCGAGAGTAGAATGGGGAAGGATCTGCTTCAAAATGTTCTCACAAGCTTGTTAGCAGAATTGTTAGTGTATCCAGAAACTGAGAATCAGTATAGAAATGAAAAGTACCTGTAATAGACAAAACGACATAGGAAACACAAGTTTGATTAATACTACTTGAATTTTAGAATTATTATAAACCTACCTTAATAAAATCAGTGTGGTATTGGAATTAAGATAAACACATACATCAATGGGACAGTATTAAGAACCCAAGATTGACCAATACATGTATGGACAACACATTTTTGAGAAAGGCAATTTAATGGAGAATTGATAGTCTTTTCAACAGGTGCTGCTGGAACAATTCGATATTCATCTTCAAAAAATATAAATCACTAAATTAGATTCAGAAATAGTTCTAGGAAACTGAGAACATGTATTTGCAAACTCATTCATGCTTTGTGTCTATGAACCATCTTTAGCTTAACCATTCTGTTAAATTAACAGTCTGCCTTTGGGTTTGGTTAATTTTAAGGTTTTGGTTTGTTCTAAGTCTCAAGCCATCTAGTTTCCTACTCCACTTAGGCCTGAGAGATCTTTTTTCAATTCATAAATATCTAACTATATTAATACTTTATCTACTAAATCTGTGTTCAGAGTTTGTGCTTTTTAAAAAAATGTTAAATTAGATTTCAATCTATTTGCAACATGGGGTACATGGCCATTGGCTCACTAAAGTTTCAATGAAAAAAATCACGGGCAAAAGGCAGACTTTCAACAGGAGAAAAGGCATACAAATTTTTTTTTTTTTTTTTTTTTTTTGAGTTGGAGTCTCACTCCGTCGCCCAGACTGGAGTGCAGTGGCCACTCCCGGCCACCGCAGCCTCGACCTGCTGGGCTCCGGCGATCCTTCTGCCTCAGCCTTCCAAGTAGCCAGAACTACAGGCGCGCCCTAC
>CAUYQG010104238.1:0-12601 GCA_963574415.1 Tarsius wallacei | reverse complement strand
TTGTTCACAATAGCAAGAACCTGGAAGCAACCTTGCTGTCCATCAAAAGAGGACTGGATTAAAAAAATGTGGTACATATACACAATGGAATACTACGCAGCCCTAAGAACGAAATCATGAATTTCGCAGCACCCTGGATGGAACTAGAGTCTATAATACTGAGTGACCTCTCACAGAAACAAAAAACTGAGTATCACATGTTCTCACTCATATAGTAGACCTTGCTCATCCAACGTATTACCACAAGAAAATGGCTGACAGTGGTGGGAAACTATGGGGGGGGGAGGGATAGGGGAAGGGATTAATGGCAGTAAATACCTGTCTGGGGATGGGGGGACACTTCTTATCAACAAGGGTGCCTGAACAAGACATATTTGTGTACCTAACCCTTAACTGTACCCCTCAATATCACAATAAAAAAATTATATTTTATGTATATTTTATGATGTGCAAAATATAATTTACAATTATACTTCTACCTAATTTGTACATAAATATTCAGCTTGTAAGCATTTATACTAATTTTTAACCACTAATACTTGTATCAAATTATTTATGTGATCCCTTTTGTATCTCATGTCTTTGTGGCTAATGCTGACAGTGTTACTTCAGCTATAGACTAAAGGAAAATGCTTCAAACTTTAATGGGCATGAGAATCAACTAGGATTCTTATTTTAAAATGTTTATTTTTATTTAGAATGTGTACATCTTCTATTGCTATGCAGCAAAACACCACACACTCAAATGCTTAAAACAACATACTTTCACTATCTCATAGTTTCTAAGGCTCAGGATTACAAGTACAAGTCACGTAACTCCTCTGCTCTGCATCTCAGTAGGCTGAAATTAAGCTGTTGCCTTGGGCTGCAATATCGCATGACACTTGGAATCCTTCTTCAAGCTCATTGGTTGTTGGCAAAATCCATTTTCTTCAGGATGTAGAACCATGATCTTCAACTCCTAAGGGCCTCCCATTTCCTGATATGTGGTCCTATTCACAGGACACTTTTTCCTTCAAGGCTAACAGAAGTGTATCTAAGCTGATTCAAATCTCTCTGGCTTTTCCACTCTAACCTACAGATCCTCTATTAAGAAGCTCATCTGATTAGGGAAGTCCTACCCATAATAATTTCCCCTTAAATTGAATCAAAGTTAACCAATTAGAAACCTTTAGTAGATCTTCATAGTCCTTTTGTCTTTTTTTTTTTTTTTTTCATTTTAATTTAAGCTCCAAAAAGTACATGTGCATGTTTGTTACATGGACATATTATTTAGTGGTGGGTCTCATGTGGTCCATTTCCATGAGAGTGAATATTGTACTCAATAGGTATTTTGTGAAACGTAACCACCATTCTCACCTTTCCCTTTATTGGTGTCCGCAGTGTCTATCTTATCCATCTTTGTGGCCATTAAGTTCCTGAATATAAATGAGAACATGAGGTGTATGGCTTTCTGTTTCTGAGTCAGTTCATTCAGGATGATGATCTCCAGTTTCATCTATTTTGTGCAAAGGACATGATTTCTTTTTATTGGCTGCATAGTACACCATGATATCTATATCTATATCTGTCTATATTTATCTACCACATTGTCTTTATCTAGTCAATAGTTGGTGGGCACTTAGGTTGATTCTATGATTTTCTATTGTGAATAGTGCTGCAATGAACATATGAGTACAGCTATTTTTTTATACATTGATTTTTTTTTCCTTTGGGTAGATTGCTCGTCATGAGATTGCAGGGTGAAATGGTAATACAATGTTTAGTTCTTGGAGAAATCTCCATACTGCTTTCCATAGATGTTGAACTAGTTTACAATCTCACCATCAGTGAACAAGCATTCACTTTCTCCACAACCGTGCCAACATGTGTTGTTCTTTGACTTTCTAATAATAACCAGTCTGAATGGTGTGAGCTGATATCTCATCATTGTTTTAATTCACATTTCTCTGAAGATTAGTGACGTTGGACATGTTTTCATGTTTGTTGGCTATTTTGTGTGTCTTCTTTTGAGATGTATCTATTCATGATCTTTGCCCACTTTTTGATAGGCTTACTTTTTTTTAATTTTTCACATTGAGTTGTTTGAGTTCCCTGTAGATTCCGGGTATTAACCTCTGTCTGAAGCATAATTTGCAAACATTTTCTCCCATGCAAGAGCCATTTTACCTTTGCCATATAATGTAACCAAACCACTGGAAAGTCGGATGGCCATCATCAATAACTCAAAAAACAACAGATGCTGGAGATGATGTAGGGAAAAGGGAATACTTCTACAATGTTGGTGAAAGTGTAAACTAATATAACTTCAGTGGAAAGCAGTTTGGTAATTCCTAATAGATCTAAATATCCATCTTCCATATGACTCAGCAATCCCCCTTCTGGGAATATACCTGGAAGAACTCAAAGCACTCTATGGAAAGGATACCTGCACACACATATGTTTATTGCAAATTATTCACAATAGCAAAAACATGGAACCCACCATGCTGCCTATCAAAAGTGAACTGGAAAAAAAATGTGATACATATACATGATGGAATGTTATACAGTCATAAAAGACAAAATTATAAACTTCTCAGCAACTTGAATGGATTTAGAGTCAATAATACTCAGTGATCTATCACAGAAACAAAGAACTGAGTACCACATGTTCTTACTCATAAGTGGACAATTATCATAATACTACAAGAAAGGGATTGGCAGTAGTGGGAAGCTGCTGGTGGTGGGTGGATACTTCATCAATAAGGGTAGATAATCTCAAACCAGATGAAGTGGGGACTGAAGTCAGGCTCAAATTTTACCTGTGCAATGACCATTTGTATACCTAATCCTGAATTGTGCCACACATCTTTAAAATAACAATTAACAACAACAAAAGAATCTCATCAAGTCTCACTCACAATTATGGAGAAATGTGCATACAAGGCATATACACCAAGGGGAGGAAATCTTAGGGACTATGCTGAAATTTGTTCTGTCACAGCATGTCTGAGGTAGGACTTGAAGGCTGCATTTCTAACAGACTTCCTGCTGATGAAAATACATCTTGCCCACAGACAACACTTTAAGAGGTAAGACTACAAAATATGTGAGAACGCTTTTGTGAATATTCTCCTCCTTGCTATCTCCTTCCTCATAATAGCTTGGCACATACATGTTTCTAGGCTTTACTAGTTGTTCAAGATCTTTTGTTCTGGGGAGCATGACTCTTGATTGGATCAGAGTGGGAGAGAGACAAATTCACAGGCGTGTTTAAAAACAAAATAATAGTAAAAACTTGCTGTCTCTAACACTCAGTGAAGTTTCTTTTATATACTTTGATATGACCTCGGCTGAAGGATTTTGAAGAAAGCGATAGGAAAGAATAGTAAATAACAAAGCTGCTAGTCAGGTTTTCTTGTTAAACAATTGCTTTTGTGGGGCTAGTACACAATGATATCATTAATACCACTTTAGTAATGGACAGATGATTCCTTTTTCAAAGGACTACACTAACTTTATTTGATATATTCAAATATGTCAGGATACATTAGATCAGGAAGCAACATAGCAAGGTAATTGAGATCTTAGTCTCTGCATCCAGATCTTTGGGTTTGCCAGTATATACCGTGGGGATCTTTGCTAACTTACTTAACAGAATTGATTTTTCCATCTGAAAAATGGATACAATAATAATACCTTTCTTACAGAGCTATTGTGAGGGTAAATAAGGAAATACACACGAAACACAGACAAAGGTCTAACACATAAACGGTGCTTAGTACATGTTAGCAACCAGGTGCAGTGATATGTTTCTTTATCTCCAGCGACTTGGAAAGCTGAAGTGGGAGGATTCCTTCAGCTCAGGGGTTTGAAGGCAACCTGAACAGCGTTGTCAGAACGTGTCATAGATTAGATAGATAGATAGATAGATAGATGATAGATAGATAGATAGATAGATGATAGATAGATAGATAGATGATAGATAGATAGATAGATAGATAGATAGATAAGATAGCTGAATAAATACATAAAATTATTTATATGTGTAAATTAAGGACATATTATTGAGGCATAATATATTTTGTGAATACATATTTGTATGCCTTTCATTTTATTAAGCAACTCATCACACAATCCACAACACATCCAGACACTTGCTGACCAGTTACTAGAGAATATAAAAACATAAAGAAACATAATAATGGGTTACTGTCTCTGAGGCATCATGTCTTAGAAAACTTAAGCAAGGTAAACAAGTGTTCAAGGTTGTGTGTTAATTAAATGCCAAGTGAATGGTTAGCTTCATATGTGTTGCCTGAAGTGAAAATCAAGGGCTCTGATTGTTGTATTTGAATGACTAGAAAACAGTCTGTTTCAGAGTTCAGAATGACAGACAAATTTTATTTGTCAATTTTCTGAGTTTCAGTGTTTCTGATAGAGGAGAGGCAGAGAAGAATCCCAATGAAGCAAGTATTTCTGATGTAATCACCATAAAAGTAACTTAAAAATGGCCCATTTGGTCCTGCTGGGTACTGTGGTATATTTTCCAGAAGGACTGGGGAAAATTACGCTGTCAGCTTTTCCCTGTTCACAATGTACCCCAAATGATGGACAAAAAATTCCATGTGTATTTAGTAGCAAAAGAGGAGGGCAAAATAGTCTCATGGAAAGCGTATACAAGAGGGATGCCATTGAGCAAACACAAGAGATGGCTGTATAATCTTCTGGGAGACAGCCCAGATTCAGCTGTGTGGAAGAGGGAGACAAAATTAACTGCTGCTGCCCAGAGACTGACTGGAATTTAATAAGCACGAGGATAGATAGGCTGCAAAACTCAGAGTGGCCTACAAGTTTTCCCCGCATTGTCAATAAGAAGCTGTCCATACAGGCACTGAGAAAAGTCAGATGAAAGAAAAATAAAAACAGGTACTATTTATTTCGTAGATATAAAACACAGGATGCTTAATTAGATGCTTCATATACATTATCGTCCTCCTTCAGATACTATGAAAGAGCATTATGATTTCTGTCTTATAAGTGAGCAAATTGAAGCTCTGAGAAGTCAGGTTATTCACCATATGTCACATGAGCTCGCACTTACTTGGATCTGGGTGGACTGAATTTTTTATGTGCAGGTATCTATATGTAACTGTGAGGCAGAACAGTGGCTAATTAGTGGGTTATTCCAAGAGATAGTGCCACTCTGACAGTATGGAAACCTAATGATCTGTCTCATGGGTTCTTTACCTGAGGTGATACCTACTATGCATGCTGCAAAGGCCCACCAGCGTTTCTGCTGGAGCCTAAGGGATAAGAGCTTTAAAAGCATGCATCTGTCTTTTCATAAGCAATCATTCAAAAGGAGCCAGGTGGAAAACGATTTTCAGGGTGGAAATAAAGCAAAGGCAGTGACAAGAAGTTGGTAAGTGAAAAAAAGAAAGATAAAAACAGAAACTGCCCTGTTGGAGTTAGATAAAACATGCATGAGGGTTTTTTTCAAGTTATTATTATCAATAATAATAACAATTCTAGGTTGTGATGAGCAAAATCTAGAATTGTTATCTACTGCAGGTGGGTATTTGAATTGATACACTTTGGGAAACAGATTGTCTGTAGGGAACACAGGCACAATTTATTATCCAGCAATTCCTCTCTTAAGTATAACCCAACAGAATTCTTCGATGTGTTTAACAAAATGAATGCACAAGAATGTTCATGGCACTATATGAAAAAAGCCACAACTTAGAAATCATGTAAATGCCCATCGGCATTAGATAGTATACACAATCTGTACAGAATTAATAATAGAAACCAAATACCTCAATGAGAATGAAAGGTTTGTTACTACATCTGTCATCAATGAATCTTGCAATTTTAACAATGAACAAGAGTAGCCAATATATGATAAAGCGTTTTATTTATATAAAATTAAAAAGCAGGTAAATCTAGTTTATGGCACTGGGGGTAAGGATAATGTTTACTTTTAGAGTATCCACTAACCTAAAATTTTTCTACTTCTAGACCTTTCCTACTTCTTGACTTGAGGATGGTCATACAGTATATGTACATGGTGAGAATTGATTGAGCCACACACTTAAGATTTGTTTACTTTCACATATAGCTTAGACTTCAATAAACAATAAAAATAAGACTTGACAACTGAAGAATAGTGAGACTTTCTAAAACATAGTTCCAACCCTGCAATTGAGAACAATTCTGATGAGAAAGAAAAACATGAGTTATCTGAAGAAATTATTGATACTATACGCTCAAATTGTGAAAAAAATGTGCAAGCTTCAGAAAGAGCGGTATAAAAGTGAAAGGTGAAAAATAACGTACATTGTGAATCTTTAAGAATATCTTTGGGAAGTCTAAAGCCCAGATTGGGAGTTTTGAAAAATGCTAGGTGCAACAAAGTGTGTTTGAAGCCTTAGAAGTCAGAAAAAGAAAGAATGTGGCGATACAGTTATATTTATTAAAATAAAGGCTTGAATGTATAATTTTGGTATTTCTTTTTACTTCCAAACATATCATTGCTTGGACATGAATGTGCAACATATGCATGGCAAAACAAAATATACAATATGAATGCAAATTGCCATTTTTAAGTGAGTTCTAAATCATAGCCAAGAGATTGGCAAACTATGTTTTGCAGACCAGATCCAGTCAGCTTCCTGTTTTGTAAATAAAGTTTTATTGGATCATGGCCACTCTCATTCATGTATATATTGTCCATATCTGCTTTGTGTTTTAGGTAGAATTGATTAGCTGAGGTAGAAATAGTAGACTTGGCAAATCTTAAGATATTTGCTATCTGGCCCTTTATTTTTAAAAGTTTGCCAACTTCTGGCATAAATTAAGACAAATTATTTTTGGGAATTCCAAAACATAAAAATGTTTTTTTAATCTACTTTCCTGAGCTCTGATGTATCAAAGCAGTGGCAAAGGAATTAAAGTCTGGAGAAAGATGTCGTGTTTGTTTTTGTTTCAACTTTTTTTAAACGTTCTTCTGGGACTATGATGGTAAACTTAATATTGATCCTTTGAAAAATTCCAGAGTAAATTTCTTCAGCAAATGATTATCTGAATACTAAAACCAACAACAAATTGATGGTGGTGGCACTTACTAACTATTAACATATTTTATTTATTGCCACAAGAATTGATGGCATGGTTTTAGTATTGTTTTTACTTTACTGATGAGAAAAATGTGATACTAATCTAAACTTATACAGTAAGCAGTGATCTGACTGATTCTGAAGTTTCTGTTTTTCCCCCTGTATCTCACTGTATATCTTACATGGACTCAAAAATAAGTTGTGTATGAGAATTTTCATGTTCGTTCATACTGCATTACTAGGAAAATGGTGTGGATATAGTATATTTTGTTTTAATGATGATCTAGTGACAAAATGTGTTATAATTTGGAGAAAGCAATACAAATAGCACAGCAACACATTGCCTAAAATTTTTAAAAAATAGCTAAAAGGAATAGATTACTGTAATTCTGTAAGACACCTGGCCTTTTCCTCTTTCACATTCTTTATTACTTGATATCAAAAGGAAGATGATTGACAACAGATAGAAGCTGCTGACATATTGCATAGTAGAACTCAGATTCCACAGTGACTTCCAAGCTCAGTAGATATGCACTCATCATTTACTATGTGCCAGGATCTCTGTGTCCTGCCTACCCTGCAGGGGAGGAGCAAACATGAAGTCTATACTCAGAGTTTTGCATTTAACATGAGAGAACCAATGCTGATTGTTTGCTGAGAATATTGAGTGTTAATAAGGAGTATTTCAATTGTATAAATAACATATAACTGGCTGTTCATTGGGATCCTCCAGGGAAATCTTTAAAGTTGGAGCTGAAGAATACAATCCAGCCAGATAAAAGAAATTAGGAAGAGTGAATGTGGGTGGGTGTGTATGCAATGGATTGAATATTTGTGCCCCCCAAAGTTCCTCTGTTGAAATCATAATTCAATTGTGATGGTAACTGAAGGTTGGGGCTTTTTTTTTTTTTGGAGTTAATGAGGTATTGAGAGTGGAGTCCTCATGAATGGGATTATTGCCTTTATAAGAAGAGGCCAGAGTTCTAACTAGCTCTCTTTCTGCCATGTGAGGACACAGGAATAATGGCTGTCTATAAACCATGAAGAAGGCCTTCATCAAGAACCTGATCTTGAGCTTCAAACCTCCATGACTGTGAGAAAGAAATGTATCTAAGTCACTCAATTTATGATATTTTTCAAATGCATCCAAGCTAAGGCAATGTGGGATTGAAAATAGTCTTTTGGCAAGAAGGAACAGTAAACACAAGACCTGGAAGCAGAGGAGAGAATAATGTGTGTCAGTATGTAAAGAGATTCAGTTTGTCTGAACTGTGAAGATTGTAAAGAGCTGTAATGGTGAAAAGAATCCAAAAAGTGTATGTGAGAGGATTAGATCAAAAGATTTGGCATTTTGATTTTCAAAAGTAAATAACATACTTTCAGGATGAGTAGAAATCTATATAGTAAATGGGAGATTTTTATTTGGTTACAAGTTTGATAAAAACTGGTGTGTGGCAAGAAGACATACACAGATGACTCTAAGTATATCCACATTCAGATGTTCTTACAGAAGTATAGTGTTCAGATAAGAAGAATACATTCTGACCATGACTCTTTGCCATCTTATAGATGGCACATTATATCTTATTGTACGTACCACACAGAAAGAGACGTTTGACCAACTTACACTCCAAACAAAATTTCCCAATACAAATTTGAAGGGTCTACATGCGTGACAAGTTCAGGAAACCATGAAGTCTTGGCCTCCAAGGGAAAAAGATAAACCAGAGACTTGAATGCATTTTAAAATATCTACATAACTTTCATTTGGAAGATGGAGGTGATTTATTTTGTGTGTTTTCAGAATGCAGAACTAGGAACCATGGGTAGGAGCATTTCACTTGAATAATAAAGAACTTTCTGAGAATAATAGCTTTACAAATAAAGGAAGCATCTCCACAACATACTCTGTGCTATGAGACTAATTTAAGGGAGACTGATGGTCATTTTTCAAGGATGCTATATAAGGCACTCCTTTGATGAGATGGAGATTGAGCGACATGACCCTTCTACTTCTAAGAGGTTGCTATTATGTGCTTCTTGTACTTTCTTTCTCTTAATTGTGCTACACTGCTAGGAGAGTAAAAACTGAGTTGGTTTTAAAATGGCCTGGTTAGATGTTACTTTCTGATATTCAGTTAGAATACTGGCTGCTATGTTGTGGCTGATGACTGCTTTTTATTCAGACAAAAGTATTGAATTTGATGATATTAAGGTTACTTCTGTGGGATAAACCCAACACATAGGCAATATTTTAAAGGCATGAATTACATGGATGATAGTAATTACTGTTTTGTGAACTAAGCAGCACCTATTATACTGTGTAGCACGCTAATCATCATCATCAAACCATTTCTAACTGTATGTGCTGGGCATTTATTGTCCTAGGTTTACATATATTCTAAGTAGCTTGGAGAAGCACTATCAACATTTCTGATATTTCAGTCGGACAAAAAGTTATCTTTTCTCATAGCTTTCTTATCACTTAAAGCTCTGCTCTTTTTGTTTTTCTTTCCCCATTCATGACCTTAGAAATTGTGTTAAAAATTCAATTTGGTGCCCAGAATTTTTTTCTTCTGTTGTGAAAATAAAGACACACACACATACACACACACACAGTCATTCAGGAACTCTCACATGTTTCACACTTTCTTCTCTTAGTTTGGGTTCAGTCTCTAACTTTTTATTTTCATTGAAAATATTTAAAATTTTAACTATTGAAACCAAGCTATTAAATGCTGGAGTTTAGTGTCAGGTATATTGTGGAATCTGTACCATATTGTTTGAGCATGGACCTAATGAGTGAATTAAGCAGTAACATCTGGCCAGCTGTCTTACTTACAAAAATAACATTTCAAATTATTCTGCATTTGTGTTCTCGTGTTTAGTTTCACTTGTATGTTCTCATGCCAATATTAAATTATATAAACCTTGATATATTTCAGCCTGGATAAGAAATATAAGTGGGTTACTTTTAGCCTACCCACTTCCACCTGGAACAGCTAATTCCTAAACTATACTATTTAGGAAGAAACTCTTTAGAGGATGCCAGGTGGTATTTAAATATATATTTTTTTATTTAGAGCATGTAATGCAGCGTAAACTACTAAATATTTCTGTTAATATGATAGCCAGTCAATACAATAGATTTGTTGTTGCAACATAAATTATTTCTCTCATTGGCAAAATGAGTGGTGTTTAAGGTGTGTGAGTTGCCAAAATAATATATTATACAAGAACTCCAGCCCATGCAGCAACAAGGTTTAAAGAATATATCCAGACCTATAACCGACTTCATTTTGGAATGTTTTCCTGAGCTTATTTTTCCAAACTGGTTCTGTGTCCAGAAACTCAGAAGATGTTTCATCACCTGACTCTGTATAAAAGCTCAACTCAATTGTATCTTTAAATATGGGTGCATCTGCCTTGAGGTAATCTTCCATAATAGGAGCTATCATAGCACCCAAACAACAGAGGACTGTGACTGCAATGAGATTAGAAAGACAAGTGCTATCACTGTACTTCGGAGCTGTCTGTTCACAAAGGCATGTGTGGTAGAGTTCCACAGGAACATTACAATTGTGACATTATAACTGACAAAAATATTGTTAGTGAGAAGGCCTGTATAGGTTAACTACCTCTGTAGAATGGACTAATAATTGCCAAAAAGAACTGAATAAGTGTGAATGATCAAATAGATTTAGCTTAATATGTCACAGGAAGTAATACTGTAAAAGGATATTTCCAACATAGATTTTTCTAGATGTCAGTAGGTGATAATACAGGATATTTGTTATACTTCCTGAGTCACAATCTCCAAGTCATTAAAAGTCCCTTTAAAAACACCACCATAAAAACTGGGGAGTTTTACTTAGATATTTTTGACATAAGCATTTCAGAGTTTGCTTCTGCTATTGCATAAGTGGCATGTTGAATAATGCCGTTGTTTTAGAAGAAAAAACAAAGTATAGCAAATGACAACAAAAAGGATTCATTCCTTCAAGACCAAACAAAACAGAATCAAAAACAAAAAAAAACAACCAAAAACCAAAACGATATCCGTGTATGATCACAACTTGATGAAACAATATCATCATTTAAAATAAATTCCAGTGGTTAAAAATATTTTTCTCTTGTTTTATTTGAGTGTATAAATAGTATTCTATGAGGACAATTATTTTTGATATCTCAAATTTTGTACTTCACAACTGATTTTGGTTGACATGGTAAAGCTCAGTTTAGATTTATTTTCCCAGGATTTGTTACCCAGTTACTGGGTGCAGTAGGTATTCTTCAGCTGTCAGCCTCTTTCAGGGATTACCTCAGATGCAGAGAGCTATTTAGCTCAAAGTCATGCCCTTTCCTGGGCATCCCACCTTCAATGACTTATAGGATAGTCTCGGTCATTTCAGGTCATCCCAGGCCACGTCTGCCAAGCCATATTTGCTCCAAACCTTCCCATAGACTCCGAAGAGGCTGTTGACCAGTTAGTATTACCCTCCATTTCCTCACCTATTCAAATTTTCTTCTCTTCTCTCATGGGTAGGTAGTGATCCCAAGAACCTTCACTAATAAACATTCTGCACATTAAACTCAATCTCAAATTTTGCTTCCTGAAGAACCCACCATGGGAAAATACTCTTTCATATCCTCAGCTACTATCTTATTTTGTAAAATGTGCATATGTGGATTGCTGCAGCAATCTATGGTGAACACGTATCTAATTTTCTTGAATTGATATAACATCTATATACATGATAGGACTTACAGCATCCATAATAATTTTAAAGACAATAATTATTTTAACATTAATTTTGGACATATTTTCTTAAATAAATGTATTAAACACATTTTCCCCCAAAACATAGTTATAAAATTATTTTCCCCAGACAAAAGTATTTTACAAATTCAAGGCAATCTCAGTGGATTCCAAGTTAAAAGAAATTTCTTGAAATTGTCTGAGTTGAAAATAAGGAAAGAGAAACTATACTGAATACTAAATGCTCATTGCCAATTTTGTACTGTAAATTGTTTCTTACACTTGTACACTGTACATCATTTCTCCTGTAAATATACACTGTATAATAAGCATATTTTATCTTTTTCAGTAATGCTACTCTTTTAAGATGGACAGATTACTTCATTATTAAGATTATGCAATGGAAATAGATTTTTAAAATTTTGTCCTTAAACATACCATCTTTTTACTGTGTATTTATTGGTGCTCTGCAGAGGCCCTATTTACAATCTATACTAACTTTCAAAAAATCAATTAGTTGACTATTGGAAAATGAGTTAAAATATGTTTCAATTTTGTATAATATATATAATGAATAATCTATAAAAATCTTGTTTTCGATTCTGGCAGAAGATGGCGGCAACACAGGCGGAACTGTGAGATTCTCCGAATGTGAGTTCCCCAAAAAGTCTCTTGCCCTCCTTCCCCTACCCCACTGCCCACAGCTGGACGCATTGGTCCGAGGCTCAGGGACCCCCGG
>CAUYQG010104234.1:0-13548 GCA_963574415.1 Tarsius wallacei | reverse complement strand
CTACGGTAATCAAAACAGCCTGGTATTGGTACATATACACAATGGGATATTATGCAACCATAAAGAAGAACATAATTATGGACTTTGTAGCAACTTGTGTAGGTTTAGAGTCTATAATACTCAGTGATCTATCACAGAAACAAAGAACTGAGTACCACATATTCTCACTCATAAGTGGACCCTGAACATTTACCACAATACTGAAAGAAAGGGATTTGCAGTAGTGGGACACTGCCAGGGAAGGGGAGTGGGGATGTCACATAACAGCAATAAGTGTACCTGATCTCAAACCAGGCAAAGTGGAGACCAAAGGGAGGCCCAAACTTTTTCCTGTATGCTGACCACTTGTATACCTAATCCTGAATTGTACCCCACATCTTTAAAATAAATAATAAATGAATGAAAAAGAAAAAACGAAAATCACATAACTGTATAAATAATTAAATATTTGAATAACAACAAAACAAATCATTAGCTTCCAAAAAAGTATGTAAAAATAAAATAATTATGGTTGAAATTACAAATTCATACTCACTGTTATATCTAAATTACATTTTAGATAAACATGAGATTGAAGATTCTGGATCAGAGCAAGCATAGAGAAAAACACTTTTTGTCTCAATTTTGTTGACATTTGCTGTAGGTATTATGAAATGCACAAAATATAAGTACTATTTGTTGAATTTTGACAATTGTATACACTCATCTAAAACAACAGCAGTCGAGAGAGAACATTTCTACCACCATAAACAGTCCTCTCTTGCCTTTTAAAAATTAACCTTCTCTTCCCTCCACCCTAGAAATCATCTTTCTGACTTTTCTTACCATGGATCAGTTTTGCCTTTCCTAAAATGTCAGATAAATGAAATTATACACTGTATACAATTTGGGGTTTGATTTTCAGCTTGACATCATGTTTTAGAGATTCAACCACATATATATTTCAGTAAATTTATTTTTGGGGGGGAAGCTGAGAAGTATTCCAGCAATATATGTGGTATGGATGAAATATACCACAATTTGCTCATTCATTTTCCTGTGGGACATTTTAGGTTGTTTCTAGTTTTTGGCCATGGTGATTACAGTGGCGATGAATATCCTTGTATAATTCATTTTGTTTAAAGATGTGGGGTACAATTCAGAGCTAGGTACACAGATGATCACTGTACAGGTAAAATTTGGACCTCACTTTGGTCCCTACTTCTCCTGGTTTGAGATCAGGTACCCTTATTGATAAAATGTGCCCCCTCCTCCCTCCCCTGGCGGTTTCCCACTACTGCCGATCCATTTCAGTTCTTTGTTTCTGTGATAAATGTGTATGTTTAATTTGACAAGAAGCTACAAAATAATTTTTGGTTTATAATTTTGTACCTACAAACTTGGTAGGATTTGGCTTCCATCTTCCACTGAGAACACAGTAGTAATAATTGTTTCCAAGTCTGCCTGTGATTTGATCTATGACTATTGCCACTCCCTGTCTCATTTCTTTATATTAATTTATCATGAATAAAATGATAATACTCTATGCCAAGAGAGCAAGAATGGCTATACACAAATTAAGGATTTATTTTTATTACTTTACATGATGACTTTTTGCTGCTATAACAGAATACGATGGACTAGGTAATTTATAAAGAACAGATAATTATTTTCTCACAGTTCTGAAGGCTGAGAAGTCCAACATTAAGGTGGTGGCATTTGGTGTCTTTTTTGTTGCATTCTCTCAAGGAGAAAGCAGAAGAGCAACAGAGATAATGGCCTTTTTATCCCCACGTGTCAGAAGAACAAAAGGGGAAGCTAACTAAATGCTGCCTGAAGTCACTTTTTTAAGAGGGAGAAGTCCATTACTGAGAGAGGGCCTTCATGGCTTAATCACCTTTCAGCAGCCCCAATCTGAATACCACCATATTGCCAACTTGAAATTTGAAGGGGACACATTCAAATCATAGCACTCCACTTTTCAAAATCTCTGGAATAGCAAGATAATAAGAATGATTTTCTTCTTTTTTTAAATCTTCTTCATTCTACTTTATTCGCTATTGCACTCAGGTACTTTTTGCCTTGTCAATTTCAAGTTAAATAACTTTGAGTTATGGCCCTGAACAATAATTTTTGCATATTGATTTTTAAATTCATTAACTTTACTACTGTTTAACAAATTTTTATCTGTTCCTAACACTTTATTGAGTCTTCAAAGTGAACTCATTAAACTTCCTTACAATATCATTTCTGGAGGTACAAGAGATTTACTTTTTTCACATTGCATTTTAAAAACACACCGATATATTTATTTCAATGTTTTCTTTCCCCAAGTAAAGAGAGTATTTGCATTTAAAAGCAGCTGTTAGGTCGGGTTCGGTGGTGCAACCTATAATCCCAGCACTTTTGGGAGGCTGAGGCAAGCGGATTGCTTGAGCCCACGGGTTTGAGACCCACTGGGGCAACTTGGCGAGCCCTAGTCTCTACAATAAAGCAAAAATTAACCGGCTGTGGTAGTGCATGCCTGTAGTTCCAGCTACTTAGAAGGCTGAGGCGGAAGGATCGCCGGAGCCCAGCAGGTCGAGGCTGCGGTGGCCGGGAGTGTGCCACTGCACTCCAGTCTGGGTGACAGAGTGGGACTCCAACTCAAAAAAAAAAAAAAGTAGCTGTTAGTATGAAGTAGATGCTAAGGAAGCCATGTTATTTACAACAGAATAGTTCTACTTAGCTCTGTTAATACCAAATTTTCTTTCAATTCAGTTTTCAACTTTGCAATCTGCATCTGTACACTCAATAGTATAAAATCAGACCTTCCTCCTTATCACCAAGTGAAAGACACAAAATAACACATCAAATTAAAGTAGTGGACTATGTACTGACTGGAGCAGGATTACCTACCAGCTGCCAACAGAATCAAGAATCAATAGCATATTCCATTCACTATAGGGTACATATATCAGGTAGACAAGATAAAGGAGAAGAAAATGGCTAAATGAAGAAAGAAAGTCATCTTGTAAAACTAATAATGACTTCCCATTGGATTGGTAATTTCCGTTTCATCACAGGTACACTGTTGAGCAGGAGCATTTCAGTTTTCTTTTTAGTCTAATTTTCAGAAAGAAGAAAATAATGAAAAATTGTACCTTTCAGAATGTATTAGCAACTCTCTCATATGAAGCAACTAAAACTAATTTACATCAGCTTAAGCAAAGCAAGTAATGTTTTAACTTATATGAGTAAAAAGGCCAAAGGATGCAGCAATGCAGGTATAACTGGATCTTAGGGTTAAAACAATGTCATCAAGTTTATTCACCTTTGACTTTCAGCTTCCAACTCATCATCAATGTTGATGTCTTTCTCAGGCAGGTCCCCTCCATGGAGGCAAAGAAAACCCTACCCCTGGCTCCAAGGTCACACATTAATTGCTTAATAACTTTAAGGATGATAAATAACACAAAGGAAGATGTCGTTTTGCATGGTCTGGATTGGAAAACGCCCACACCTATGGTGGGAGAACAGGGCCAGACCACCCTGATTACTTAAAATGTACTCATGAAAGAGGGAGTCTGTTACCAAAAGAATGGAAAAGGAACATTTACCTGGCAAAACCAATGGACATCTCTACAAATGCCCACTCTACTTCTCTTCAATTATGCCTTTTTCTTTGGTAGATGGAATTGGATTCTGTCGTTTCCACACTGGGAGTGTACAGCTTGGACAACTGATGTCACAGAAACCAATTCCAGCCTTAAGGAATGGTCAAGAAAGAGCTGCTGTGTTTGGTTGAATGAACACTAGGATGGAGACTCCTTGACACTCTATGCTTCTATAATTGTATATACTTCCCATACCAGACTTTCTGCTAACCCTGTGTCTTTTTCATTAGGCTAAGTCTTCTTTAAAGAGGGGAATCTGGTTATTCACCTCGGTATTGTGGGCCTTCAGTCTAGCGTCTGATGCTTAATAGGTACTTATATGTATGTTGAATAAATTTATATGGAAAAACAAAATAATTTTTAAAAGGCAAAGTTTATTTTCATTAGTATCAGTATCAAAACCAAAGAGAAAAAGGCCCTGTCAATCTTCCTCCAGAATTTGTGACTCAAATATTTTAGTATAAAAGCTTTCATTATTATTACTGTTGCAAATAATAGTAGAAAGCCCTTAAATTGGTACAATATGTTATTATTTTCATCATCACTTTTGACCTCACAATAATTAGGTAAGTTTTCAAGAGTAACAATTATAATCTTTATATTGCAGATATGGTATAGTGAGTTTAGGACAGATTCCTATGAATGTACAGCTAATAAATATTCAAACTAGTACAAAAAGTTAGTATTGTTCTATGATAAGCTGGGTTTATCTCATGGTTTTTCTTTATATGGATAGTATATTGCAGGATGAGATTCTAGGACACCTGAAGATAATGTCCTAAAAGGGAGGAAGATGTGGGAAAGAGAATTTGTGGGTAAGCAAAGTCACAATGCCAGTGACTCATGCTATGTACTAAGGAAAAAGCATACATATTTTCCTATACTTTGAAGACAAGATTTAATAAACTGTTCTTGATATCCATATAACCATGGACAAACCAATCAGAGAAACCTACATCCAAGATCTCCCAAGAACAAGTACATTAAGAGCTTTTCAAATTGTTGTTGTCTTAAAATCAAGTGGCCAAAACATAGAAAGGGGAGTATATAGAGAACTGCAGAAAACACTCTGAGTAAAGATGTTATTAACAATGTAGTTCGGGCTCGGTGGCTCAGCCTATAATCCCGTGCCTTGGGAGGCCGAGGTGAGTGGATTGCCTGAGCCCGTAGGTTCGAGACCCACCTGGGCAACTTGGTGAGACCTCATCCCTACAATAAATAAATAAAAAATTAGCCGGGCATGGTAGCGTGTGCCTGTAGTTCCAGCTACTTGGAAAGCAAGGCAGAAGGATCGCTGGAGCCCAGCAGGTCGAGGCTGCGGTGGCCATGAGCATGCCACTGCACTCCAGCCTGGGTGGCAGAGTGAGACTCTGACTCAAAAAAAAAAAAAGAAAAAAAAAAAAGTGAAGAACCAGTTTGAATTTGTCCAGCACTGAAATCATGATTATTCAAATAGAATATCTTCATATGAGGGTAGTACCCAACATCAAATGCTACTTGTCTCAATGTATTAGCCTCAAGGGTTACTGAAGATTTAAATAAGAAATGAGTGTGAACTACAATAGGCAAATTCTGGGCATCAGAAGTGAAGGCATAATCCAAGGGTGGTGTTTTTAATGGCGCTGCCTGACAAGCTTTCCTTTTCTCTTCTTTGGAAAATAGAATAAATCTAAATAACTTACAATACATTTCTTCATAAATAGGATATGACCAGGATGTTTAGTATCTATCCCCACCCCTTATATCTGACTTTGTAAGCAGGACTCAGAACTGCTGATGTGTAATCATCAATACAGAACTCGTTCGTGATAGATGCTGGCTTAACAGATCTTAATGAGCAGGGTTCCTTATTTTTGAGTATGTGCATGAGCATCAGAGGAAACATGAACACCCCAAATTGAATAAAAATGTTGTGTGACTGAAGTTGGAGATATTAAAAAGAGAGATAAGAAACATACACTTTCTTTAGAATATCAAAAGCATCTGTCAAAAAAAAATTAAAAGGTTAAGAATCACTGTTTTAGAGTCTCACTGGTGGTCTTAGTAATACCTCTTGCCTCAAATTCACCTAAGTCTTGAGTATTTAAATGCTATGATACCGTTAAAAATTTCTGATCTCCTATTTATTTAGTGCTGTGATTAATCTTTTATACATTAATTTCAGCAGTCATTGGATTTCTATAACTATTCTTTTTTATATGAATGAGTTTGCACTTATATAGCCTGACACACATTCTAATATTTTCTGGACTGCTTGAATAATGTCTTGTTTTCATATAAGTATTTTCTGTCTTTTTGGGCTAAAATTGACAATACCTCCCAAATGTATTCAGGCTCCTATTTAAATCACAGATATCCAGGGGAAATAGTAAATGAAGGTAATCACTGTGGTTTTCTCCCTCTCACTATCTTCTCACTTGGATACATTCTCAGCATTGACAGGCAACTAGCTACCATAGCTGAAATATAGTTTTCCCTGATCAACACTAGCCTGAAGCCATCTCTCTTCCTCTTTTGTGAACACTAAAAACAATTTTGAATCCATGCCAGTCAGTAACTGATCATTCCCTACTATTCTCTATGACATATGTTTTCTTTTGTTGCTATTTTATTTTGTGGGGTTTTTTTTGCGTGTGTTTGTAACTTTTCATATCCTTATTATCTTTTATCTCCTTAGGTTATACATTAATAAGATGAAAGAATAATAATTCATTCTACTTTGTCATATTTCCTGATTCATAATATACCAGGCAATTATTTTCAGTGGTTTGTCAAGTAAAATATATCAAGTTCCTATGTCCTACAATCTTTACATCCTTTAAATTTATCACTTTTACTCCAACTTTTTTTTTAAGAGAGAAATATCTGCTGTTAATCAGGATTTGTTTTCATAACATTGATGATCAATAGATCAAAAACTACAGGTTAGGAGTTTCCATCTCCTTCTCATTACTATATTTTAAACAACGGATCTCAAATTTATATGCCTATAGAGACTAGGCGGGTGACAGGTCTGTGTATCAATAATGAAGCTTTTAATAATTCCCAGGACACTCAATGCTATCATACACCAAAAAAGCTAGAAAAACAAACCTTTCTAATGTTGCACTATGTATGTGTAAGAAATTGGACACGATGTTCTTTCAAGAGAGAAAAATAGCTCATTAGTAGCAGCAATTAGGTCAGTCCATTAATCTCACAGAGTGTCAGCCACAGCTGAAGCCAAAGGAAAGAACCTTCACAGACTTTCACAGGAATCCAGAAGTCCAGAGGTCCCATGTTATCATCAGATGTTTTCTGGTCCATTAAACAATTACTGTGACTTTAGGGGTGCATCAGGGGAAAAGTAATAGCTGGAAGACAATAACCATGGCTTAATTGGGTGTTCATCGTGACAGATGAAAGCCCCCTCCAGGCACAAAATACAAAAACATGGTCAAATCAATCAGTAAAAAAGAAAGAAGAATAGAAGGGAAAATAATTCCCCTGCAGTTAGGAAATGAGAATGAAATTCTAAAGGAGACAGAGTTGGCATAAAACAAATTAAGGAAAAATTTAGAACGTTTAGCAAACCTTACATGTCTTCTTAGATCCAGGAATATATTCTTTCCTTCAAAAAGACTCAAGACATTGAAAATGATATGACAAGTAAATTACTGATATTCTTTCTATTTTTATTATATTCTTTATATTTTTCCTATTTTTATATAAATATATAAAACACTGATTATATAAAACATGAGTTTTATGTTGTTGTATCACATGGAGACAAAGAAAAAGGCTTTCTTTTAGGACTTTTGGGAGACATACTCCATGGGTCTTCTATGTTTTTAATATGACTTGTGAACAGTGGCACTGACTGCCATTTGTTCTAGATTGTATTTTTTTTTAAAGATGTGGATTACAACTCAGGATTAGGCATACAAGTGGTCATCGTACAGTTAAATTTGGGCCTCCCTTTGGTCCCCGCTCTGCCTGGTTTGAGATTAGGTACGCTTATTGATGCTATGTGCCCCTCTGACCCCACAGTTTCCAGCTACTGCCAGTTCCTTTCTTATAGTATTATGATAAATGTTCAGCATTTACTTATGAGTGGGAGCATGTGGTACTCAGTTCTTTGTTTCTGTGATAAATCTCTGAGTATTATAGACTCTAAATCCATCCAAGTTGCTGCAAAGTCCATATGTTTGTCCTTCTTTATGGCTGCGTAATAGTCCATGTATATGTACCACTTTTTTTTTCTTCATTCAAGTTTTGATGGGCAACAGGGTTGGTTCCATGTTTTTGCTATTGTAAATAGTACGGCAATAAACGTGTGTGCAGGCATCTTTTTTGTAGAGTGTTTAAGGTCTTCCAGGTATTTTCCTAGAAAGGGGATTGCTGGGTCATACGGAAGGTCAGTTTTTAGTTCTTTAAGGAATCACCATACTGTTTTCCATAGAGGCTGAACGAGTTTGCACTCCCACCAACAGTGCAAAAGCATTCCCTTTTCTCCACATCCTTGCCAGCTTCAGTTTTTTTTTTTTGTTTGTTTGTTTGTTTTTACAAATCATGGCCATTCTCACTGGAGTTAGATGGTATCTCAATGTGGTTTTGATTTGCATTTCTCTTATGATTAGTGAGGCTGAGCATTTTTCCATGTGTCTATTATCTGCTCGTGTTCTAGACTGTCTTTTAAAGGATTCTTGTATAATAAACAACCTTGAGTGATGAATCAGAGGAAGATTTGGATATAGCCTTGGAAAATAGAGATAATATCACCTTGCAAAGCAAAGGATGGGCATGGTTACAGCTCATTATAAAGAATTTGCATTCTCTAAGCTCTGGATTCCTCTCCCGTGTATGCAGTTTCATCTGGCCCTCATCATTTTGCTGGAATGATGAATGTGGAATCAGTGCAAAAATGCTGGCAATTGACTTCTGCTATTGCTATGAGTAATAAACTGTTTTTTTTACCACTGGCCCAGAAGTCTCATGTCTTCTGTAAAATTGTAAATACCAGACTATTCACAGTTCTTATAAAGTTAAGTTATTCCCCAGAGTATTTCTTAGCACCTTATTTCAATAAGTCAGCTAAAAACAAATATAGTGCATAGCTCTACTTTATACTTAGTGGCAGTGATTTATTCAAGCCACCATTTTCTCAGAAAAACATTAGTTTGGAATATTAGTACAGTTTAATTGTATTTCAACTTGCCTTCTCTCTCTAGACTGTAATAGGTTTATAGTTACTTTCAAATCCAGTTTTAGAACTGTGTGTATCACTTTTGCCCATAATTTGCATATTGGCTATTCCGTTAAAAACTAACCACTTAGAATTTTCACAAGAAGATGCTGTCTTTTTACTTGCTCATACTTCTTTAAATAAAATATAGGTAGCATTTTCAAAGAATTAGCATTATCACACCTGAAATCTAAAAGTAAAGATGGAGAAACAAAATCGCTTGATAAAACTAGGCACAGCAATCTCAATTGACTGTAAAAAAAAAAAAAAAGGAGAGAAAAACAACCCAACTGTGGAGTAGAGTAAAAATTTCTATTTAATATTTAGTTGCTAATGAACCCATAATCAATGTTCTTTGTAGATTGATCAACAAATAATCATAAACCTCAGATGATTAACAAATAAACAGGGTAAATCTTGTATCTTGGTCCAATATTAGTTAATAGGTAAACTCAGACTCCACAGAATCCTTTGGGGCAGGGTGCAGGATTTGTTGTGTGACTCCTCCATTTCCCAGGTATCTTTTAACCATTGTGGCAAGGTGGGTTCCTTGAGAAGCACACTCTGAAACTGGTATGCAAGAAGTTTTGGGGGTAATTACCTCGGAATCAAACTCTATAGAAAACTTAAGGGCAATATGCATGACAGGGCTGAAAGAGAAGTTGATCCGTGATGTAGTCAAAATTAAGGCCTCAGGCAAACTACAGGGAACTCTGCAGCTGAGAAGGCCTCCTCAGAGTTGTCCAAAATTTACACTAAGGGGCCAGGACTTTATGCCCATACATGGATCAGTCATTGAATGTAGGCTGTTTCCAAGACGTATGTGCAGTCTATGTACGTACGTGCAGCAAATCTCTTCAGCCACAAGCTGGAAGGGAATATTCAACTGTGAGCTGTAAGCCAGCAATACTGATAGCAGCTGGAGGGGTACTGCAGTCCCAAAGAGAATGTTCGGTATTATAACACAATATCCACCACAAATATTCTGTCTGGGAGTTGACACATGTTATTTCTGCTCACATAAGGGAGAGCTGGATATGAGAACACAGATGATCTCTTTCCCTTCCTGAGAATCCAGCCAGCCAGCTTCTACCTGCACCATTCTGCTTTGCCCTTCTTCTTTAGTCTCTCTGCATCTCAATTAATTTTACAATCTGAGATCCCTCATTGCCTTTATTTTCCCTTTGTTGAGTTCACAGTAAATTTTAGCTGCTTTGAGATGCTATTCTTGCTGCTGTCTAGCTTCCTCACTCCTGCAGCTCACCGGGAATTCTATAAACTTAGACAAAAGGACTTGTGGACATTATCCAATCTATCACTGGAATGATGACATCGGGAGCAGATACAATTTAGCAGATTCTGAAAAATCAGAGGAAAAAGTATATATGTGCATAAAGTTTTTGCTTTAAACGTTTATTCTTTTAAAAAGGCCAGTTGCTCCTTGGTCTACTTTTTAAATCTACTTCCAAAAAAGAATTAGCCCCCAAATTATTTTATTATGCTGGCTGGGAAAATCTGGGAAACTGAAATTAAACAAAGGATAATTTTAATGTGTAAAATAGATGTATATCTTGTAGCTATTTGATAGAAAGACTGAACTAAAGATAAAATTGTGTGGTGGTTTGAATAATTTCAGGAGGATTAAAAATATGAGAAGATACTAATTTAGAATTTGGATAAATAAACTATTTATAGAAGAATTGGAAGAATGACACTGAATGGTGTTAAAATGCACTACCAGGCAGACAGCATACTTGTATCAATGGTTACTACAGAATACAAGCTCAATGTTGAGGTCTGATGAGCTACTATTCAACTGAAGTAAGGCATTATTGTGCACCAAATGATGAAAAAAGTGGAAAAAAATCCTTAGAAGACTTCCTGGGACAGTGGTTTCTCACCACTGAAAAGCACTCACCATAGTACAATAATGTGAGAGAAAAATAAATGTATCTACTCTTAGTCATATCGAGGTGACCCCTAAAAATATGTTTTTAGTCTGAATACCAAACAGCCACTACATTTCATTGTAAGATTTTCAGAAGTGTTAAATTCCTCTTAATTCCATTCCACACATCTTCATTAAAAAAAAGAAGATAGGATTACTTAACTCAGTAAACCAGTCCTTTTAGACTTCCATTTAATTTGTAGAATTTCATGATAGAAAAAATAAAGAGCCTTAAAAAAAAACCCTTGCGAATCCTTTCATCTTTATTTTGAACATCTTGTAATAAAGACGTTTTGTATTTTTTCTAACTTACAATGATGAATATTGATTAGAGTTTTGCTACACAGGTGAGTTGCACTGTGAAGTTTGTGCCCATATACCTTATAATTATTGTGGCATAGTTTTTTTAAAAGGATAAAAGTCTTATCATCATTTTGTTTTGCTGTTGCTAATAGCTGCTTATCCCCATTAGTTCCTCTCTGCAGAAGTGAGTTCACTGAGACAATTACTTACATTATAATAATTTCCAATGATTAGAAATTTAGAAATGACATTTTAACCTAATGTAGAATTGCTTATTTTAAGAAAATCAAAAACATACAAATTGCAAATGTGTTTCAATTTATTAGTGTCGGAATACTGGGTTATGATCAAATTTGATAAATTTCAAAAGCTGTAGATTTTCAAACATAAATTCAGCATGTAATTATATACTTTTACAACTCATTATCCAAGAAATCTCATGAAAAGAGCTACCCTTTTGTTATTAGTCTATCAATGGAAGAAGATAGTAGATTCAGGAACAACTGTACCAGATTTGATTAAAAATTTTTCAGGAAGTATCCTCAGAGTTGAATCAGATGACCACATCAATAAAATCTATACATCCTTTCAGTTTCAAGCGGCCTTTTCAGATAACTGTGAATATTCTTCTTTGATACTATCCAAATCTTGATAAGTGGTAGTGTGCTAAAGATTAGTTTCAATGTAAACTTAGAAACCATATCACTGAATTCTGTTACATTATAGCATATTTGTTTATCTTGCACTTTGAATAGATCTTTGAGTCATGCAAGTGACTCTTTTGCTGATTTATTTTACTATGCCATTTCTTTGCTAGCAATTGGCTGGGCATCAGTCCCGGTTTTAGAGACTTCCTGCATTCTTTGTCTTGTGATTTTCATTGTCTTCAAATTCAGTAACAGCAGGCTGGGTCCTCTTCATGCCTTGAATCTCTCTGCCCTCCCCTCTCTCTGCCTTATCTGACTGATTCTTCTGCCTTCTTATTAAGGGCTCATATGATTACATTAGGATAAGCTGAATAATTTAGGATAATCTTTCTATTTTAATGTCAGATGCCTTTAGTATCTGTAAACTCCCTTTATAGCCATTATTATTGTTTGATTAAATACTGGGAGAAAGAGAACCTTTGAAGCACAGTTTTAGAATTATGCCCACCAAAATTACCATTGCCCTCTACTATGCTGTGGAACAACTTTGTACCTACTTCCCATTTTGCCACACAGATTATTATAAAGATGTAAAAGGATTGAGATTTAATAAAACATCATTTTTACTACTTGATTCAGGATATTCTGTAAGTGTACTGGCTTTTTCTTCTTTCTCTTCTTCTTTTTCCTTTTCTTTAATTATTTACTACCTTGTTTCATGGTAAGGCAGCCACAATTTTACTCATCATTATTTTGCACCATTGGTTTGTGTCAGCTGGATGAATGTCAACATAGTAGAAAAAAAAAATCTTAGTATTGTAACAAAATAATTTTTGCCTCATGGACTCCCTGAAAGAGTCCTGAGAGTCTCAGGGTTCTGTGGATAAGAGTTAGAGAAAATTCCTTTAGACCACTTATTTTGTTCAGTAGTCTGGCCTCTTTGGCAGTCAAAGGTGTCATCATCAAAATCAGAAGTAATATATCCCTGACATGTTTAGCAAAGTCTTCAAGTTGGTTCTTACCTACTTGAATTGTCTGGTGTTGAACAGGTTTAATTAAGTTGGAATCTATATTAAGAGTCTTGATTCTCAGGCAGCATAAAACAAATAAAACATTAACTATTTTGATTGCATTTGAACCCTGACAATGTTAGGACAATTCCAATCTGTAAATCACATTTTCAACTCTAGAGACACTGATATGTGATTCTTCGTGTGAGTAGGTCCATGAGTCCTTAGGGAGCTCTCATGTTTGATTTCGGTATACGAGGGTTACATTGGTCTCTCCTGAATATATTGACTCTTAGTAACAGGGCTTTCCTTTCAGCACCTCTTCACTCACGTTTCAGATCTGGTAATGGTTCTACTTCTTTAGAAAAGATTGAAGAGTTATAAGACTCCTCTCTTATATTAGAATAGAAAGACAAACCTTTTCCTTTACTCATTACTTAGGGTATTTGTCCATTTGCTGCTCTTGATAGCATCTTCCATTCCATTGGGCAATCAATGATATTCGTATCTGCGCTCAACACCCCTCTATGGTATATCATTTTACCAATCTGTCATCCTGGAGTAACCCTCTTTTCAGCCATAATTTAGGGGAAAATCCCTTCCTTTAAACACACAAGTTTTAAATATGTGAACTCTTTTTTTTTTTTTTTTTTTAAGTATTTTTTATTATCATATTGTGGGGTACAGTTAAGGATTAGATGTACAAATATGCTTCGTTCAGACACCCTTGGTGATAAAAGGTGTCTCCCCGTCCCCAGGCAGATATTGAGTATCATTAATC
>CAUYQG010104226.1:0-20670 GCA_963574415.1 Tarsius wallacei | reverse complement strand
ATATGTACCCCTCTATATTTTCTACAATCCACAAAATTTCATCATTTTCAAATTGAAATTCTAGCCCATGGAGGAGGGAAGGGCCGGAAATCAGATCTAGGTATTGGAGTTTGAAAAGAGACACGGCAAATGGTATGCTGTTTTGTTTTGTTTTGTTTTGTTTTGTTTTTTGAGTTGGAGTCTCATTCTGTCTCCCAGGTTGGAGTGCAGTGGCACACTCCCGGCCACCGCAGCCTCGACCTGCTGGGCTCCAGAGATCCTTCCGCCTCAGCCTTCCAAGTAGCCAGAACTACAGGCGCATGCTACCACGCCCGGCTAATTTTTTGATTTGTTGTAGAGACGAGGTCTCGCCAAGTTGCCCAGGCGGGTCTCGAACCCGCGGCTCAGGCAATCCACTCACCTCAGCCTCCCAAAGCGCGGGATTACAGGCTGAGCCACCGAGCCCGGCTAACCTTAGAGTTTTCTAAAGGCCACTACTCCCACCTCCACAGTGGTCTTAAGAAAAGAGCTGTCCTTCCTTTAACATGCTGGCTCCAATGCACTTTCCAGCTTCGGTCTGGAGGCTCCTAAGGGGACACAACTATATTTTTTTTTTAAAAAGATTCCACCAGAGGAATAGGAAACCATAAGAGGAAAGTAAACGAGAGCTCCACGGAGCCTTGAGAACCTTGCTTTAAATGTGGCTTCCATATTGTCTGCTTGTGGGCCCTCTTCCCTGCCTCTGTGTGGCAGAGAACATATTTCACTCATATTCCCTGTAGGGCTGCCTTATACCCCTAGAATTCTGTATCCACTGCCCAAAGACATTCTTCCCAAGAGAATCAGAAATTCCACAAAAATTACACTTAAACCTATATTTTTATAATACAGTTCATATTTTTAAAAAGCTGAAACAAGGAATAATATGCATGTTTAATGGAATTATACTACATTATTAACATATCAGAAACCAATCACATGGAAGTCTGTAACTCATTTTCAGGCTGACCTCAGAATAAAAAGCTAATTGATGAAATGCCACTCTCAGAAAAAGTTTCCATTTGCAACCTGGAAAGGATGCAACAAAACAAAATGGGAACATTTACCAGATGCAGAGGCTGATAAGACACCTCATGCTATAATTTCAAAACGTTGACAGTCAAAACAAACAACCTCCTGTTGAACTTACAATAAAAGTTATAAATTGGAAGGCACAAAATAAAGTTATACCAACTAAACACCACTTTGATTTATATCTTGGGTCCCACATTAGACTTCTTTCTTTTTTTTTTCTTTTTTTTTGAGTTGGGGTCTCACTCTTTTGTCCAAGCTGGAGTGCAGTGACGTGATCATGACTCATCACAGCCTCAATCTCCTGAGTTAAAGCAATCCTCCCACTTCAGCCTCCTGAGTAGCTGGGACTACAGGCGCACCATCATGGCTAGCTAATTTTTTAATTTTTTTGTAGAGACGAGGCCTCACTATGTTGCCCAGGCTGGTCTTGAACACCTGGGCTCAAGCGATCCTCCCACCTTGGCCTCCCAAAGTGCTGGGATTATAGGCATGAGCCACCACACCTGGCCTAGTCTTCATTCAAAAAAAAGAAAGACTTCTGTTTCTAAAAAAGTTTGAAAGTCCCTTCTGAGACCATTAAAGAGAGGTTGAACTTTTTTACCTGCTCCCCAGGACCCTGAAATCCTGCTACCCGTGGACACATCATTATCCTTGCAGGATTCTGTAGGAAATTACATCTCCATGCAATTCAAGCCAGGAGGTAAAGCCATGCACCACATGTACAACGATGGTTCCATAAAATTATAATGGAGCTGCCTGTACAGGTGCACATTTTAAAACATCTTTTATACCATATTTTTACTGTACCTTTTCTGTGTTTAGATATGCCCAGATATGTATACTTCCCGCTGTGTTACAATCACCTACAGCATTCAGTACAGTCACGTGCTGTCCAGGTTTGTAGCCTAGGAACAAAGGCCATACCATACAGCCTAGGTGTGTAGGTTTGTATAAGTAAACTCTATGATGTTTGCACAACAACAAATTGCCTAACAACGCCTTTCTCAGAATGCATCTCCATCGTTAAGTGACGCGTGAGTGTACTTGAGCCAGGACTGCTGTGGGGTGGCAGTGGGGGAGGCTGATGGAAGGGTAGTGATGGAGACACATCTGATGGATGTGCAACAAAGGTCACAATTCAAGCTTATTAAGTCAAGTTCTTTATTGACTCCCCATGACTCCCTTATGATGATTTTTTTCAAGTTTGAAAAACCATTGCCCCTCTTCTAAGGCCAAGGTGTTATGTTATGAGTATAAACTGACATAAACTGAGAGAGGGGCAGTCATCAGAAATGCTTTGGAGGGTGATCTTTTTTTTTTTTTTTTTTGAGTTGGAGTCTCAGTTGGTCGCCCAGGCTGGAGTGCAGTGGCACGCACACGGCCACCCCAGCATCAACCTGCTGGGCTCTAGCGATCCTTCTGCCTCAGCCTTCCAAGTAGCCAGAACTACAGGTGCACGCTACCAAGTCCAGCTAATTTTTATTTGTTTATTGTAGAGAAGAGGTCACGCCAAGTTGCCTGGGCTGGTCTCGAACCTGTGGGCTCAGGAAATCCAATCGCCCTTGGCCTCCCAAAGTGCTGGGATTACAGGATGAGTCACTGAGCCCGGCCAGGGGGGTGATCTTCTTATGCACAGCTAAGGCTAAGACTGTTGGACATCCCAGCATACCAGGGCCTGTCTCAGTTTATTTGGGCTGCCATAACAAAATGACACAGGCTAGGTGGCTTTTAAACAATAGAAACTTCTCACGGTTCTGGAGGCTAAGGAAGTCCAAGTTCAATGCACCGTCAGATTCATTGTCTGGTGAAAGCCCGCTTTCTGGTTCATAGATGGTGCCTTCTCTCTGTGTCTTCACATAGTGACAAGGAGAACTGTGGTCTATTCAACCCATTACAAGGGCACTAAACTCATTTGTGAGAGAGTCCTCACAACCTAATCACCTCACAAAAGCCCCGCCTTCTAATGCCATCACATTGGGTATTAGGTTTCAACATATGAGTTTTAGGTGGACACAAATATTCAGTCCAGAGCAAGGCCAAAGGGCCCTTCCCAGTAACCTGGACCAACCCTGCAATTAATACAAGGAAACTGAGGCCCAAGGTCACACCATGAGTGACTTTTTGAGTCTGTGTCCCTATTCTTTCCACAATGCCCCATATTGTCACTTGTGATGATGATCAACTCTGAGGTGAGAGGGTTAAGCTTCATTCTGAAAGATGTTAGTAGTGATTTATATTTTTGAATGTGGCTAATGGTAGAAATAAAACGATAATGAGGAAGCAACACATGCTTTCAAAGTGACTGCTCACTAGCGCTAACATTAAGTCTGATTTGATCGCACCCATTAGAGATTTCAGTTGAACATTAAGGGGATGTTTCTTGGGAATTTGTCTGATGGATGTGGCAGGATCAGCTGCTAAGGATAAAGAACCCTCACTGAAATGTCCAACTAGACAAAATTCCATCAATTACAGGTATGAGAGAATTTGAAATGCTATATGTAAATCAAATTATTTCTAAAATGAAGCAGCTATTTTTTAAAATCATTTTTTATAATGCAAGCAGTTTTATCTTTATTAGCCTGCTTTATAAGTATAAAGGTGTTTGGGGAGAGTGGATTTTATTTATTGTTTTAGATGTTGGGTTTTATTAAAGTGAGCGTGACCTATACAGAGATCTTTATGCCTGAAAGACACCTCAGAGACTATGTGATCTAACACCTGTATTTTCCAAAGGAGGTGACTGTGATCCAGAGAGGGAAAGTCACAGTCCCAAGGTCACAGAGCAAGCGACATCAGAGGCAGGACAATGAAACTTCTCCAGACCCAAGTTAAGGCTTTTTTTGATTCATAGTTAGTAGAGCTCTCTGTACTGTGAGCTGCAGGGATAAGACTAACTACAATAATGAAAATATAAGGAAACCGCTCCTTTTATGAACCTTTTTTTTCTTTTAAAAATAAAATATTTTTTGGCCGGGCGCAGTTGCTCATGCTTATAATCCCAGCACTTTGGGAGACCGAGGTGAGAGGATTGCCTGAACCCATGGGTTCAAGACCAGCCTGGGTCTCGAACTTGGTGAGAACTCATTTCTACAATAAATCAAAAAATTAGCTGGGCATGATAGTGTGTGCCTGTAGTTCCAGCTACTTGGAAGGCCAGAGCCCAGCAGGTCGAGGCTGCGATGACCGTTGAGTGTGCCCCTACACTCCAGCCTGGGCGACAGAATGAGATTCCAACTCAAAAAAAAAAAAAATCTTTACTTACTCGATTTCATTTTTTTTTTTTCTTTTGGAGACAGGATGACAGTCTATTGCCTGGGATGGAGTGATACAATCCCAGATCACCACAACCTAGACCTCCTAGGCTCAGGTGATCCTTCTGCCTCAGCCTCCCAAGTAGCTGGGACTACAGGCATGCACCACCACATACGGCTAATTTTGTATTTTTTGTAGAGACGAGATCTCACTATGTTGAGTGATTTTCTTGCCTCGGCCTCACAAAGTGTTAGGACTATAGGCATGAGAGACAGCACCCAGTCAATTTCAAAAGTTTTTAATACCATACAATAAGACACTTATAATCAAAACAGAAAAAAAAAAGGAAGGAAGGAAGAGAGTGAGGGAGGGAGGAGAAATAAGATTGTATATATGATGCATGAACATGTATATGTATGTGGTCCGTGTGTGTGTGTGTGTGAGAGAGAGAGAGAGAGAGGGAGAGAGAGAGAGAGAGAGAGAGATGAGGTGGCCAAATAATGCATAATTTGGGTAAAATCAAAACCTCTAATAAGAAGGGTCATTGAAATTAACTTAGATATGGGTTTCCTAATAATAAAGTTTTCATTTGCTTATTGATTTCCTCTAAAACCTTTCAACTGATTCTTCTTTTTCTTCCTCCAATCCCATCACATCTCTCCACACACCAGCCTGAGACCTGCAGAGCAGAATCTCAGCTCATTAGAGCTGGAAGTCTCCTTCGATACCATCAAGTCCAGCCTCCAGTTGACCTGGAGACCCAGAGAGGGAAGTACTTTGCCACAATGACAGAGTTAATTTAAAAAAAAAAAACAGGTAAGGGAGAGTGCTGCAGAAGCACTAGGATACCTCATGTCTGAATTTCAGGGACGTTCATGATCTAAAAAAAGAAAAAAATCAATATCTCCAGTTGCATAGCAACAGACAGCATCCCTGACTCCCATAGGTCACCTTCTCAAGAACCTGGAGTCTGAAGATTGTGAAACTTTTTTTCTTCCGTGGTGCTTTCCCAGGTGCAAAACCTTTCACATCTGCTGTGTCTGGTGGAACTGCAGCTTGGCCCTGGGAGGCAGTAAGACAGAGAAGGAAACTGGGCCTCAGAGATTCAAATACTCAGCCGAGGTCACAGGGCCAGGCAGCGCTGGCGGTGGAAGCTCAGATTCCTTCAGCCAAGGCCACTCTTTCCTCTCTATGCTGAGGAAAGAATGGCAGACAGTGACCAAAGAGCCCATGCACTCTAATATCCATTGGCAAAATCCCTGAGAGCATATTGGTGACAGCTAGGTGGGATGCCAGCTCTGTGGTCCAAGGACTGTCTCTTATAAACATTCAAAATCAGCATGAAGGGATTTAAGTGAAATGGTTGTTTTAAAGGGATATGTTTTTTAGAAAGGGAAAATTTGTATTTGACATTTTGTGGAACACCAATGGGTATCTTAGCAGATGACCCACATACTTGTGGCATCCATGGGCTTCTGGACATGAGATTAGCAATGCTCTTGGTTCAAGGGAATTAGGAGAAACTTCAAGGTGAGGTTCACAGTGTCTGCACGAGGTAAAAGCTGTAGGAGGCACAGGGAAAATTAAAGCAGTTGTCAAGCAATGCGGGAGGAAGGAGAGATCACCTTTGCAGTCAGCATTCTACCTCTGGGCCTAAGGCTTAGAGTTTAAAATAATAAGAAGAAGAACCTGGCATCTTGTTCCGATTTAGTATGAAAAGCCAGGTTCTGCGGCAGTGCTGAGCCAGGCGCTCTTCCTGCCGGGGCACCCACGGAGGTGTTCAGGATAACTCGAAGCAGAGCAAGCCCAGCTGGGGCGCTGGACCCCCGTTTGAGTTTGCAGTGCTGGCGGTTAGAAAAAGTGTCTCCAACTTGTAAACACAGCAAATTTGATCTGGAAGTCATTGAGAAAACATAAACACAGAGCCTCACGCAGATATGTTTATACTGTTCCAGCCTCGGTGAAAGATGAGCTCGTCATGGAAGGACTGGTTTTTTTCAAAGGCGCTTTTCTTTTTAAAATAAAAATACTCCCACCTCCAGCCTGGGCAACATAGTGAGATCTTGTCCCTACAAAAAAAAATTAAAAAATTAGCTGGGCGTGGAGGCGCGTACCTATACTATAGTCCCAGCTACTCGAGAGGTTGAGGTGGGAGGATCAACAGAGTCCAGGAGGTCAAGCTGCGGTGAGCCATGATTGGACCACTGCACTCCAGCCTAACCAACAGAATGAGACCCTCGACTTGGAAAAAAAAATTAAAGAAAAATCCCAAGAAGTAAGCATTGCCATGAAGACCAAACATCCAACAGAGACCACAGTGCATGAACAAGCATTGCTTAAGTAGGTAGCAATCATAAAGTCACATTTGTTCAGGCTGTCTTCTGCAATTGCAGGAAACTCTGCGCTATCAAAAAGTCCACTTTTTTTTTAATGTATGTATTTATTTTAAAGTGAGAAAGCAGGATTTATTGAGAGGACAGAAAAGCTCCCACAGTTGGTGGAGGGGGGGGTGGAACCAAAGGGGTTGCCCCTTTGTTTTTGAAGTGGAAATTAATAGTAATGGACCAGCTTCCAAAACGCTATCCTTAGTTAGGAAAATGGTTTCATGACTGTTTCATGTTTCCCAAATCCAATCTAAATGTGTAGTAACATGACCAAGAATTCATTCCAGTGTCTCTTCATGTCACCAATAAATAAATGGGAGATACAAATGGTAGAAGTGACTGTCTTATGGTCACTGAGTTTGTAGTATCAGAGGTAAAAATAAGACAGTGATTTCCTGGTTTCTACTGTCTCTTTCAGAATATATCTCTTCCAGGAATTGCTATTTGCTTAACACTTTTGCCCAAGGACATTTATTAAATATTGTGTTCTATATGGAGCAGGTATGAGCTTTATTTCACAAACTTGGCCTGCAAGAAATGCCACATGATTTTTTTAAAAGCAGATTAATCCAATGAGGAGCCCCCAGTTCTCTGGGTCAGCAAAGAAATGCAGCAATTCGGTCACTAGTGAATGGGGATTGTCCTGGGAGAAGCAACACCCACTTCGGGGCTGTTGAAGGGACCAAGATATGGAAATAGAGCAGCCCTAAGAGAAACCTCTGGTTGTCAGTTCCCACTAACACACTGACATCCTCACAGCCCAAGGTCCCTGTAGGCTGCCGGCTCCTCTGTTCCTGGCTATGGTCTCTACAGAGATGGGAGTTCATGGGCCGGCAGCCTCTTCTTCCCCAGGCTCGGCCTCCACCCTGTGGCCCTTAGAGGGAAGGGAGTAAGAGCCTGGGAGTCCCCACACCACTTCCTTTCACTAACAACCCCCCCCAACTCCCCCACCCCACCCCCGCAATTCTCCTGCTCCTCGGCCTCCCCCACTGCCTCCTTTTCTGGTTACCACAATCTTCTCCAAAGCAAGGCCAGAAAGGAAGAGAGAATGATCTTGAGGAACTCCTGTATTCAGTCCTGTAGCTTAAAGAGTCTTGAGACCAGGAAACACAAAGCCTTAACAATAGAAGTCCAATTTGATATCTCAATCAGTTATCCTGCCATTTAGATACGCCACCTTTAGCACAAAGAACTCAAATGTTTTTAAATCATGGAAACAATCATGCATTTGCACAATATCTGACAGTTTTCAGGGCACGTTCATACTCACCAACTCCTTTCATCCTTAAACACTGCAAAGTAGGTCGTTGTCATCCCCTTTTTATAGATGAAGAGACCAAGGATTAGTAATGTGATAAGATATTTGTAGTTACTTTTTCCTGGTCCTCAGAAGAGGGTGGCAAGCCATGTGTGTCAAATATTCTCTGAACTTGACCAAAGCATGATAAATCAACACTTAGTTCCACTCTATGATGTATTTCCTCTTTCATTTCCAAACGGCCCTATGAACTTTGGTGAAACAATCAAATGCAACTTTCAACATTCTTCTGGGTTGAACCCCATTGTTTTTGTTCACTCAGCTTCAAGGTTAAAAAAAAAAACAACCAAAGATTATGAGCGATCTCTCTACTTTTGTTCCTTCTCAACATGTGAAAGTTTTGGGAAGAAATCAAGTGAATAATAAAAAGAATTGCTTAAATTCTCTAGGGCGATTTAGTTGAGGTTCTTGTGCACTGGTGCCAGGACTCCTGAGACTGTATCCTTAATCTCAGTTTGCCTCCCCACCTGATTTCTGCCTGATGCACACCTCCAACAGGGCTGTGACATTTCTTGGGGCTAACTTCCTCATCTCCCTGGAGATACAGGCTACAAACCCACGAAAGTGTCTCAGTCCCTCAGTGCATCCAGTCACTCAGCAAACATTTATTGAGCAGTGACTATGTGCCAGGCATTGTTCTAGGCATGTGGGGACATAGTCACAAGCAAAACGAAGTTCCTGCCCTAATGGAATTCCTTTTCTAGAGGAGGGGTCAACATGAAAGATAGTAAGTCAAAATAATAAGTAATATTTCAGGTGATGATATGTGGTATGCAGAAAATACTGCAGGACAAGGGAGATACTCTTCAGAAGAATAGCCTCTTCAGAAGTGCCTGGGATACTTACCACAAAAACCCAGACATACTTCTAACATCCCCTCATCTCCCTTTACTAGTTTTGTGAGCAGGCAAGAAATATGAAATAAACAGCACAAGCGCGCCCTGAAAGCCATCAAGGGCTACGTTCTTCTGCAAAGGCACCACACCTGGCCTGGGGCAGGCGGGCACAGGAAACACAGCTCTGGGCTGATGGTCACCAGCCCTGAGTCCTGTTTCCCTATCTGCCAGCCTCGCTCAGTGTGGCCTTCCCTGCAACACGTCACCTCTCTGGATTGTTTGTAAAATGAGATCCAGCAGACTGAGAGGTTTCTCTTTCCACCCAGCATTATTTCCTCACACTGTACTCTCTTAGACTTTTTTTCAGTCATTTTATTTTGAGTTTTAGCTAGTTGATTCAGAAAAATAGCACAAAGTAAAAATCGCAAAAGTCCAGGAGTTGAAGATTGCAGTAAGCTATGATCATCCCACTGTACTCCAGCTTGGGTGACAGAGCCAGAACTTCTCTCTAAAAAAGAAAGGATAAGAAAAATAATCCAGCTCACGCCTGTAATCACAGCACTTTGGGAGGCGGAGACAAGAGGATTGCTTGAGCCCATGGGTTTGAGACCAGCCCAGGCAACTTGGCAAGACCTCACCTCTATAATAGATCAAAAAATTAGCCAGGTGTAGTGGCACATGCCTGTAGTTCTAGCTACTTGGAAGACTGAGGTGGAAGGATCGCCTGAGCCCAGCAGGTTGAGGCTACGGTGGCTGTGAGCATGCCCCTGAACTCCAGCCTGGGCAACAGAGTGAGACTCCAACTCAAAATAAATAAATAAATAAATAAATAAATAATAGCCAGGTATAGTGGCATGTGCCTGTAGTTCCAGCTAATTGGAAGGCTGAGGCAGAAGGATCGCCTGAGCCCAGCAGGTCAAGGCTGCAGTGGCTGTGAGTATGCCATTGCACTCCAGCCTGGGTGACAGAGTGAGACTTCTACTCAAAAAAAAAAAAAAGAAAAAAAGAAAAATAACCCAAAGAATGGCTCATGGACTTGGTCAAATATCTGCCTCAGGAGGGATGATGGCTCATTCCTTCTCCAGCAGAAGATGACGTGAGCCATTCAGAAATCATAGTTAAGCCTTTGCACAAACTTTATCTGGGAGAGAAAATGAAAAATTCAGCCAAGAGAATTTTGAAAAAGAACAATAAAGAGGAGATTGTCTCACCAAACATCCCAACTCACTATAAAGCTATAGTAAGTTGCAGAGCTTTCTAAACAATATTTCTGCATGGGTGCAGGAAGAGACAGATAGATCGATGCACTGAAGTGCTTCCATGACAGCTGGTAAACAGCTACTGACCCAAACCCTCGCAACGTGCTCTGCTGTCCCGGCCACCCTGGTGTCTCCCTTGGGACCCCTGACTCCTCACCTTCCAGCTATTAAAGGGAAACACCTGACCCAGCAGAGGACACCCACACACACACAACAGGATGCTGCTTCAGCACCTCAGGCTGATGGCTAACATCTGCATTGATCAGCAGATGTTGTTCAGTACATACAGTGTGTTATCCTTGAGTACTCTCAAACTATATTGGTCCAGTGACACTCTCTGTCCTCTTGAGAGTATCATTTGGCAATTTTTATCAAAATAAAAGTATGCATACTCTTCAACCTAGCAATTCCACTTCTTATTTTTCCTACAAAATATTTTACATTTGCAAAAATAAAAAGCTATACAGAGATGTTCGTTTCAGCAGTTTATAATAGCAACAACAGAAATAAGCTTAAAGCTCAACACTAGAAAGCTGGTTAAATATTAGTCTATCCATGGAATACCGCCCAGTTACTTCAGTGAGGACCCCCACAAACAGCCTTTGATTATACAGCAATCTCATTGGTTTAATTAGTGGAAGCATATCCACAATTGAGGGGTTTCAGACTGTGAAATCCATCCTCAGTTGTGTTTCTGTGGTTGTCTTAGTTTTCCTCTCCTCTATGTGCTGCTTCTTGCCCTTGACTGGATTCTTTCACAGCAGTCAAACTTCTACAGCCTTTCTGGGCCTGACATCTAAGCACAGCACAGCTTAGCGTAAGGAGGAGGGATCTCTCCTATAGCCATCTAGAAACATCGTGGGCCTCGCTGTGGTTGGGGCTATCCTGAGCTAAGTGCTGAGGCTTACACCTCTCAGGACTTGCCCCTAGAATTGGTGATAACGTCTACCCCACCCAAATTCCAAAGCTGCTCCCCAATGGGGAAGGGGCAGAGTAAATGGGTGGAGGGACCATGCAGTTTGGCAGGCCAGCATGATAGCCATGTTCTAGAAGGTTGTCCTGGATTCATTGCAGGCAAAGGATCAAAGGTGAATAGAAGCAGGAAGACAAGTTAGGAGGCTTTTGTTACTATCAGGAAGGGAAGGAGAGAGTTATGAGATGCGACTGGCAGGACTTAGGACTTGGTCACCAACTAAATTGCATTTGGAGAATTGTATGGGGTTTAGGCAAAACTAAGACCAGTTTGCAAAATTTAAGAGACGGTCAAAAAACTCAGTAATCAAGGTAAATAATATTTTAATGTAATATTTTAAAAAATAAAGACTAATTCAAACATTTATGATGTGTAAGAATTAACATTTTATATAAAAACAAGATTTATGACTAGTTTTTTTTTCCTTTCTGGCCTTGGTCTCCACTGTGGCTCAGAGTGTTACACTCAATGCAAGATGGACAGCAGGTTACACAACTGTAGTGCTTGAAGAAAGAGCTAATGGGACAAGGAATTGGTGTGGTTTAGGGTAGAAGCTGATGGATTCTATTTTGCATTGTTACAGGTAAGTTCAGGACCCCCCCCCCAAGCCACAGCGGAGGTTCATTTAGTGTTGGAATAAAATACACTCCCTGAGACCATGTGGTGACAGAAGGAGGAGAGAATTTTTTTTTTTTAGTTGGAGTCTCACCCAGGCTGGAGTGCAGTGGCATGCTCACAGCCACCCAGCTTCGACCCACTGGGCTCCAGTGATCCTTCAGCCTCAGCCTTCCAAGTAGCCGGAACTACAGGTGCGTACTACCACGCCCAGCTAATTTTTTAAAAATTTATTGTAAAGATGAGGTCTTGCCAAGTTGCCTTGGCTGATCTCGAACCCATGGGCTCAGGCAATTCTCTCACCTCGGCCTCCCAAAATGCTGGGATTATATAGGCGTGAGCCACTGTGCCTGGCTGAGAATTTTAGCTCAACACTGAGCCACCAAATTCACTTTCTTGTCAAAATGTGCTGCAACTTCCACTTGACTTTCCCGTATCAGCCAGCAGCCGGGAATTCCAGCAGCAGTCCAAATCGTGAATTACACTGTCCAGACCTCCACCCAGGGGCTCAAACTGGGCTACAGTGATCATATAATTCCACTTTTTTTTTTTTTTGAGTCGGAGTCTTACTCCATCACCCAGGTTGGAGTGCAGTGGCATACTCACGGCCACCGCAGCCTTGACCTGCTGGACCCCGGCGATCCTTCAGCCTCAGTCTTCCAAGTAGCTGGAACTACAAGCACATGCCCGGCTAATTTTCAAATTTATTTTAGAGACGCCGTCTCACCATGTTGTCCAGGCAGTTCTCGAACCCCTGGATTCAGGCAATCCTCTAATTTCTGTTTCCCAAAGTGCGGGGATTACGGGCACGAGCCCTGCGCCTGGCTATAATTCCACTCGTATTCATTCATCCACCAATTGTTCCTCCTCCCCGTCTTCCTTCTCCCCTTTCTCCTCTCCCTCCTCCTCTTCCTCTTCTTCCTCCTCCACTGCCTCCTCCTCTTCTTCCTCTTCTTCCTTCTCCTCTTCTTCTTCCTCCTCTTTTTCCTCTTCCTGTGTGCCAGCCTCTGGGGTAGGAAATGATGATGGTGATGGTGATAAGGAGAGCAACAACAGTGGAAAATGAGGGGAACAAACAAAAAAGCTGAGCAAAAGAAAGAGACACGAACAAAAAAAAACAAAGAAGGAAGAGTGGAAGATGAGAAAAAAACAGCACCAAGCAGGATTATTGGTTTTCTAAATTACGAGCAAATTATTTCATGTGAATTTCAGTTGAAAACTGTTCCCCTTCCATCCTCCCCCCCAGCCCTCCACTGCAGACAGCAGTGGCAAAACTGAAGTGATCGCAGATTGAGTAAAACTGTTTTTTTCTTTTGTAGCGAGGAAAGATGGCAAGAGTCCAAGGCATCAAGCGGCCCTCAGCTGACACTCCCAAAGAGTGTCCTGGCTGGAGGAGCATCCAATGCACACAGGTGGGGTCTGCATGGAGTCACGCAGGTCCACAGCATAGCTCGCTGGTGCTCACTGAGTTCCAGTGAATACAAATATTCTGAGGATTAGTGGCTAAAGAAAATTGTTATCTTTTCCACAAAAGAAAGAAAAAGTCCTCCAGTCGTGATATGGCTGCTACCATGGATCTCAAATTTAGCTAGAGCGACTGGTCTTGAGCAAACACATCAGACAAGAGAGATGACCCAGACGACTCCACGCCAGAGAAGCAAGTTAGGCAAGAAACAGAGTTTCTTCCAAGTGATGTTTCTGGGTTGTGAATGTGGTCACCAGAAGTGGCAACTTCCCCATAAATCTGAAGTGTGTTGGCATGCATATCATCAGGGGATCATTCCTGAGCCTGGAGTCAGAATCACCATCGCTGTGATCGGCAGCCCCTGAAGGGTGACTGCTGTCACATAGGCACGCAGCATACCCAGCTGCTGGGGAGTTGCCCCAGACCCTCTGTGGGCTGAAGAGACCTTTTCCAGGAAATAGTCTTGGACTGAGAGTCAGGAGACCCCTGCCACTAATGTATTGGACAACACTGGGCAGATCACAGCCTCTTTCTGGTGCTCAGTTTTCACATCTATAAATGGGGGGCAGTGGGAGCAGGGAGTAGACTTAGATCCTCTGTGGTTCCAGATCACAGTCACCAAGGAGTGGGGAAGCACGCTGAAGACATTCCCTGGGCCACACCCCAGATTCTGATTCCATATGTCCAGGAACCTCCAGGCTGGTGCTGCTAACCAGCAGTGTTAAGTAATCCTTGCATTTAAATGAACTCTTAAGTCCCTTCTGGCTCAGGACAGCCGGAGACAACCACTAAAAAAATGATATCTATAAATTGCATCAAAGTCGTTTGGGGATAGGACTTTCTTTTAAATGACGTGGAAAAGGAGGGCAGGACGGCTCACAGATTTAAGAAATATTTCAAAAAATAACACTCCTGATGGGAAGTACAATCTACATAAATAAACTGAATTGAAAATACAATTATTTTTTTCCTTTAATTTCCCCTCAATTTTAACTCCTTACAGGAAGCATAATAGGGGCGAGGCAGGAGGGAAGTCTATCTCCCAGACAATTTACTAAAGTGATTTATTGTGGAGGTCACAACGGTCCCTGTTTGGGCCTGTTAGAGTTTGCTAAGCTCCACTAAGCTTAGGTATTAGAGGATCCTTCATTGGAACATTTGTGTTGAAAGGAGGAGAAGCAGGGGAGGAGAAGTTTCTTCTTCTTCTTCTTCTTCTTCTTCTTTTTCTTCTTCTTCTTTTTTAGTTCTAGAGCTGCCTGAGGCCTACTGTAAATCCTGGGACACAATTCTGTTTGTCTTCCTTTTCTATTCAAGTTGCTGGTGTTCCAGGCGTTCTCTGCCCCATTGCTCAGTGTTTGTTTATGGCAGCGAAGTAGAAAATTGTAATGTCTGTAATTGTTACTGGTTTGCTGACTGTGTGACCACCTGGTTTGCTGGATTCAGGACAAAGGCAGTAAATCCCCCTTTAAGGCTAAAGTTGTATACTTTAAGGAGGAAAAGGAGAAGGGAAGTTTGGATGTCTTTTGTTTGTGTCTGTGTGTTGTTTTGTAAAGAATCATTTAAAGTTGAAATTACTTTAACTGAAACTATAAAACCCTATTAGTACACTTTTCATGGCACAAGTATGCACTAGAAGAAGGCCTTCTTTTCTTTTCTTTCTTTTTTTTTTTTTTGCAATGAAATGCCCTGAAACTGAGGAATTCCTCAATAAACAACTTCATACTTGATTTGCCATGTATGAAGTTGGATGTGCAGTTTCCAGATGTTCTCCAAAAGGCCCTACACTCTGAGGTACACAGACAGACTGCTTCGAGACATCCCTCTGGTCTGCAGAGACCCCACAGCTGTCTTAGCAGAAAATTATTTTCTTTTAATTTCATAAAATGCCACATTCAACATGCACCTTTCATCCAGAGAGACCCTAAGATGTTCAAAGGATTCAGAATTACCGATCCATCCCCTACCCTCTGGAGTCATACACAGAAAATATTTAACATCTGTATTGCTATACCACCCAAAAGCTTTAAATTGAAGGAAGATGTGTTTCTTGCAGTAAATTATCAGAGGAATTTCAGAGTAGAGTTCAGTTACCTAGGTTGGCCCAGACATCCCTGCGGGAAAACCCTTCTCTTTTTTTCTTTTTTCTTTTTTTCTTTTTATATATATGTATTTTTTGAGTTGGAGTCTCACTCTGTCACCCAGACTGGAGTGCAGTGGCACGCTCCCGGCCACCACAGCCTCGACCTGCTGGGCTCCGGCGATCCTTTCACCTCAGCCTTCCAAGTAGCTGGAACTACAGGAGCGCGCTACCATGCCCAGCTAATTTTTTTGATTTATTGTAGAGATGAGGTCTTGCCAAGTTGGCCAGGTGGGTCTTGAACCCACAGGCTCTGGCAATTCACTCACCTCGGCCTCCCAAAGCACGGGATTACAGGCTGAGCCACTGAGCCCGGCCCCCTTCTCTTTTTCAAAGCTCTGGGGGACAATGAATGATCAGCCAGCCCTTCACCCCACATCTTGCCCTAAAGATGACACCACAGACAATACTTTTTTAGCCCTCAACTGGTTCTGATATGGTTAATAATAATGATGATGATGATGGCTTCACTGAATGCTTACTATACCAGATCTTGAGTTCAGTGCTTAATGTATATAACTTCATTTAATTCTCATGGCAAATTTACTAGAAGAGTTTGTTACTATCCTGATTTTTATAGAAGAAAAAATATGTGAGGCGCAGTGAGTTCAGGTGTCAAGTCAAAGACCACCAAGCTGGCAAGTTAGATTTGGAACCCAGTTTTTGTTTGTTTGTTTGTTTGTTTGTTTTTTGAGTTGGAGTCTCACTCTGTCGCCCAGACTGGAGTGCAGTGGCCGCTCCCGGCCACCACAGCCTCGACCTGCTGGGCTCCGGCGATCCTTCTGCCTCAGCCTTCCAAGTAGCTGGAACTACAGGCACGCGCTATCACGCCTGGCTAATTTTTTGATTTATTGTAGAGATGAGGTTTCGCCTGCCCAGGCGGGTCTCGAACCCGCGGGCTCAGGCAATCCACTCACCTCAGCCTCCCAAGGCGCGGGATTATAGGCTGAGCCACCGAGCCCTGTTTGTTTCACTCTGTTGCCCAGGCTGGAGTGCAGTGGCATGATCACAACTTACCACAGCCTCGACCTCCTGGACTCAGGCAATCCTTTGGCCTCAGCCTCCTGAGTAGTTGGGATTACAGACTTGTACCACCATGCCCAGCTCATTATTTTATATATTTTTTATTTTGCTATGTTGCTGAGACTGGTCTTGAACTCCTGGTCTCAAGCAGTCCTCCTGCCTTGGCCTCTTAAAGTACTGAGATTACAGGTATGAGCCACCGTGCCTGGCCTTGAACCCAGTTTTCTAAAAATTATTTTATTTTATTTTTAGAGGCAGGGTCTTGCTCTGTTGCTCAGTTTGGAGTGCAGTGGCACAATCACAGCTTACTGCAGCCTTGAACTCCTGGACTCAAGCAATCCTCCCACTTTAGCCTCCCAAGTAGCTGGAACTACAGGCACCCCATCATGCACAGCTACTTTAAAAAAAAAATTTTTTTTTTTGTACAGAAGAGGTCTGTGTTGCCCAAGTTGATCTTGAACTCCTGGTCTCAAGTGATCTTCCCATCTCAGCCTCCCAAAGTGCTGGGATTACAGGTATAAGCCACCACGCTTTGCCATGGAGCCCAATTTTGTCTGACTTAGTCACTATGCCCCACTTGTATTGCTGCTGCATGGCGTCCAGATATAGCACATCTTACCAAGAACCTGCTATGTGCAGAGCTGTTGGCGAGGATCAGAAGTGGGGAAGAGAGATGAATAACCAATCCTGCCCTTGCTGAACTGGCAAGGGTGGCCAACTGTCCCCCAACTACTGGGACTGTCCCAGTTCGAACATCCAGAGTCCTGCATCCCTGGTGTTGGAGGCAGAATTCTAGGATGACTCCCCAGATTTCCAGCCCCTGCTGCACACATACCTCCAGCTATTCTGTCAGACCTTAAACTGAGGTGTTATCATGAAAGGATTGTGCAGATATAATTAAGTCGACTTTAACATGGGAGTTAGCTGGGTGGGCCTGACTTTATCAGACAAGCCCTTTAAGCCTGTTGAATAAGTCAATACAACATGTGGGGCTAGAGGTCAGAGACAGAGAAGGCAGAGAGATTTGAAGTGGATTCCATGAGGTTTTGAAGATGGAAGGGGTCACACGGCAGGCAGGGAACATGGCTGACCTCTAGACAGAGAGTGGCCTCCAGTTTACAGCTGGTGAGGAAATGGGGACCTCAACCCTAGAGCACAAGAAACTGCCTTCTGTTAACACCTGAATGAACTTGGAGATAGATTTGCTCAGCCTGGCAGACACCTGAATTTCAGCCATGTTGAATCCCTGAGCAGAGAGCCTAGTCATGTCATTCCTGGACTTCTGAGTGACCTATAGAACTGTAAACAAAAATGGGTGTTGACCCAAGCTGCTAAACATGTTATGCAGCAATAGAAATGTAATACATGGGCTGGGCTTGGTGACTTATGCCTGTAATTCCAGCATTTTGGGAGGCCGAGGTGGGAGGTTCGCTTGAGCCCAAGAGTTCAAGACCAGCCTGGGCAACATAGTGAGACCTTGACTATGAAAAAATTAAAAAAATAGCTGGGCATGGTGGTGCATGCCTATAATCCCAGCAACTCAGGAGGCTGAGGTAGAAGGATCACCTGAGCCCGGGAGGTCAAGACTATGGTGATCCATGATCATGCCACTGCACTCCAGCCTGGGTGACAGAGTGAGACCTTGACTCAAGAAGAAGGAGGAGGAGGAGGAGAAATGTAATATATAAGGAAAAACCTTCAATCCCAGGCACACCGGAACAGTTGGTCACTCTAGATGAATACATACCATGTGACCCTATATATCATGAGTCAGCTAGAGGGGTGAGAGAGGATGGGGCCAGAAGACTGGGGCAGCCTTCTTGGAGGAAGATAACACCTGCTGTGCCTGTAGTGTATAGGAAATAGGATTTAGATAAGGGGGAAAGGGCTGAATGTTACTTCAGAAGGAGTACACAGAATGAGCAAGGACAGAGAGACAGAAATATGCAAGCCATGTCAACTAAGATGCCACCAAGGTACCAACTGAGAGTGTTAAGTGCTTGGGGACAGAGGTTTTGTCACTTTAGCATTTGAAAAGGATCTGCTCTGGGGTCATGAAAATGGCAATGAGATTAGCAGCCTGTGCTCATGTTTTTTTGATTCTGTGGTTCTGTACTGACACAGTTCAGCCTCTTTCAGAAAACTGAACTTCTTGAGGGCAGAGACGTGGCTATTCAGCTGTGTTACCCTGGCACCTAGCTCAGAGTCTGGGGCATCATTGTATGTTCAGTAAATGCTCAGTAAAAACATGGATGAGTGGCTTAATGTGGATAAAATAATACCGCTTTAGAACAAACATGTAGCCATGTCATCCCAAGGAATACTAAGAGGTTGACATGGCTGACCCACCACACTCTCCCCCTGTCTCCTTCAGGATCTGACCTTCCAGCTACATGCAGGAACCTCCTGTGTCTTCTTCCTCAGGACCTGGGTCTGTGATATCTGACAGCCAACTCAGTGTGTTCCCTGCCAGCTACATAACCTTGGGCAAGGAGCTTAACTTTTCTGTGCCTCAGTTTCCTCATTCTGAGAAGGTCATAATAGAACCAGGTTATTGTAAGGACTGAATAAGTCAATACAATGTGTCAAGCCCTTAGAATGGAGCCTAACAAAAAGTAAATGTCAATAAGTGTAGTTGTTATTATAATAAATTTTTACTTAAAAAACTTTTTTTTCAGCCAGGCTCGGTGGCTCAGCCTGTAATCCTGTGCTTTGGGAGGCTGAGGTAAGTGGATTGCCTGAGACTGAGGGTTCAAGACCTGCCTGGGCAACTTGGTGAGACCTCATCTCTACAATAAATCAAAAAAATTAGCTGGGCGTGGTAGTGTGCGACTGTAGTTCCAGCTACTTGGAAGGCTAAGGCGGAAGGATCGCCGGAGCCCAGCAGGTCAAGGCTGCGGTAGCCGGGAGTGTGCCACTGCACTCCAGTCTGGGAGACAGAGTAAGACTCCAACTCAAAAAAAAAAAATTTTTTTTTCTTCCACCTCAGCCTCCCAAGTAGCTGGTACTACAGGCACATGCCACCATACCTGACTAATTTTAAATTTTATTTTATTTTTCCATAAGGATGAGGTCTCCTAAGTTGTCAAGGCTGATCTCAAACTCCTGGGCTCAAGCAATGCTCCTGCCTCAGGTTCCCAAAGTGCTGGCCCAATTTTTATTTTAAATAAGGACAATAAGTGTCCTTTGTCCTAACTTTAGGTGGGTTTCACTATTTCCTCTAGTTGACTAGTCTTTAACTTGGTCTTCCTTTTTTTTTTTTAAGTTGGAGTCTCACTCTGTCTCCCAAACTGGAGGGCAGTGACACGCTCACAGCCTTGACTTGCTGGGCTCAGGCAACCCCCCCACCTCGGCCTTCCAAGTAGCTGGAACTACAGGCACACCCCACCATGCCCGGTTAATTTTTATTGATTTATTGTAGAGATGAGGTCTCGCCAAGTTGCCCAAGCTGGTCCTCAAACCTGTGGGTTCAGGCAATCCTCTCACCTTGGCCTCCCAAAGTGCTGGGATTATAGGCGTGAGCCACTATGCCTGGCCGGTCTTCCTTTTTTGATGTCTCACCATCCTGGCCTGCCTTCAGCAATAATCCTATCAAGTCAGGTTAGCCAGAAATCCCCTAGTACAGTAAGTGCCCTACATACTAACGAGTTCCATTATAAGAGCACGTTCATATGTCCAATTTGTTTGCAAGTCCAACAAAGTTAGCCTGGATACCCAACTAACACAATTGGCTACATAATACTCTACTAGCTCCATCACTGCTGCTTTTACACGTGTTTCCAGACATACTGGGCTTGAAAGGAAGATATTGTACTACTGTACTCTATACAGTACTGTACAGTAAAGGATACAAAAGCACAGCTACTTGTAGAGGATGCACACATGTGGCAATGTACACCAGACATGTGAACAAACTTATGTGATTGGACATGCAAATGCACGTTTGCATCTTTGAAATCCCTCTTGTCCTTTTTGGAGTTGAAGTAGATAGAGTCCAATCTTTCTCCCTCACTATAAGAACACGTTGCAGGGGTCTCCACACCTATTCCTATGGCTCCCCTTGAATAAAAGCTGCCTTGTCATCTTTATCAAGTGTCTGGATACATTTTTTCTTTAACAGCAGGAATGGCATATTTGCTGCCCACATTTATGGGCACTTCCTGCATCCCACCCCAATGCTCAGAGGGCATTTTTATTTTACTAGAAGATTCTTTTTTTTTTTGAGTTGGAGTCCCACTCAATCGCCCAGACTGGAGTGCAGCGGCCGCTCCCGGCCACCGCAGCCTCGACCTGCTGGGCTCCGGCGATCCTTCCGCCTCAGCCTTCCAAGTAGCTGTAACTACAGGTGCGCA
>CAUYQG010104224.1:0-33648 GCA_963574415.1 Tarsius wallacei | reverse complement strand
CTTGGGAGGCTGAGGTGAGTGGATTGCCTGAGCCTGCGGGTTTGAGACCCGCCTGGGCAGGCGAAACCTCATCTCTACAATAAATCAAAAAAATTAGCCGGGCGTGGTAGCGTGCGCCTGTAGTTCCGGCTACTCGGAAGGCTGAGGCGGAAGGATCGCTGGAGCCCAGCAGGTCAAGGCTGCGGTGGCCGGGAGCGGCCACTGTACTCCAGTCTGGGCGACGGAGTGAGACTCCAACTCAAAAAAATAAAATAAAATAAAATAAAATAAAATAAAATAGCACAACCCAGCCAGGCGTGGTGGCTCAGCCTGTAATCCCAGCACTTTGGGAGGCCAAAGGAAAAGGATTGCTTTAGCCTGGAGGTCCGAGACCAGCCTGGGCAATTTGGTGAGACCTTGTCTCTACGATAAAGCACACACACACACAAAACCAGGTGTGGTGGCATGCATCTGTAGTTCCAGCTACTTGGAAGGCTGAGGCAAGATTGCCTAATCCCAGCAGGTTGAGGCTGCGGTGGCCGTGAGCATGACACTGTACTCCAGCCTGGGTGACAAGAGGGAGACTCCAACTCAAAATAAATAAATAAGATAAAATAAAATAGCATAACCTGCCATTTTTAGGCATTAAAACTTTGTGCAAATAAAAAATGCACTTTCAACTTAGAGCAATGGAGCTAGAAACTATAAACCTAAACAGTTCAAAGTTTTTTCTTTTCAGTAAAGAAAAACATAAATATTCATTTGGGTTTGGTCTGATCAGTAGGTATTCAATTTTAGTCTTAGAAAATTAAAAGAATACTGTTTCTTCTTCTTTTCCAGATTTTCATTTAGAGCTAAAAAGAAACCAGAGATGGGGATCTGTAGGCATAATAAATTCCTAGATCACTATTCTAAGCATTAAATGTGAATCAAGTTTGCAAACAAGGTTGCCATGCTGTTAGAAATGAAATCTGATGCCTATTAGGAAAAAGAGAGAAGTAGCTATATAATTTGATCCTGTTGTGGGAGGATAAAAAAAAAAAGAACAGTTATCTCTTCAATAATATAGGTGTGAACTGCGCAGTTCCACTTATACACGAATTTTCTTCTATCTCTGCCACCTGAAATAGCAAGGCCAATCTTCCTCCTCAGTTTATTCAATGTCAGGATAATGAGGATGAAGACCTTCATGATAACCCACTCCCACTTAATGAATTGTACGTATATATTTTCTCTTCCTTATGGTTTTCTTTTCTTTTTTTGAGTCAGGGTTTCACTCTGTCACTCACACGGGAGTACAGTAGCACAGTCATGGCTCACTGCAGCCTCGACCTCCTGGGCTCAGGCGATCCTTCTGCCTCAGCCTACCAAGAAGCTGTGACTACAGGTGCATACTATCATGCATGGCTAATTTTTAAAAAAATTTCTTGTAGGCCAGGTTCAGTGGCTCAGCCTGTAATCCCAGCACTTTGGGAGGCTGAGGCGAGTAGATTGCCTGAGCCCACGGGTTCGAGACCCATCCAGGCAACTTGGTGAGGCCTAATCTCTACAATAAATCAAAAATTAGCTGGGCATGGTAGCATGCACCTGTAGTTCCAGCTACTTGGAAGACTGAGGCAGACGAATAGTCGGAATCCAGCAGGTCGAGGCTGCGGTGGCCAGGAACATGCCACTGCATTCCATTCTGGGCAGCAGATTAAGACTCCGACTCAAAAAAAAAAAAAAAATTTTTTTTTGTAGAGACAAGGTCTGGTTAGGTTGCCTAGGCTGATCTCGAACTTCTGGGCTCAAGCAATCCTCCTGTCTTGGCCTCCCAAAGTGCTGGGATTATAGGCGTGAGCCATCACACCTGGCCCTTACGATTATAACAACATTTTCTTTTCTTTAGCTTACTTTAGAACACAGTAAGAATACAGTATACAATTCACATAACATATAAAATACATGTTAATCGACTGTTCATATCATCAGTAAGGTTTCCAGTTAACAGTAGGCTAGACCCTCCATTTCTCCATCATCCAAGAAGATGCTGCTGTTAAGGCTGACATACCTTGAGGACATTAACTATCATGGCTTCCAGTGCTTTGATAAAACCTCGGATGTATGGCCTTCTGGCCACATGTCTGGGGTTTCATATTGTTGGAGCAGTCATTGCATTCCTGAGAGTAGTAGCTTTCTATAGGTTTGCTGCGGCTGAACCAGGAAAAGAAGGTACATGTAGATTCATGCTGATTTCTACAGAAATTATATTCCAGGCTGGGTGCAGTGGCTTACGTCTACAATCCCAGCACTTTGGGAGGCTGAGATAAGAGAACTGTCTGAGCCCACAGGTTGGAAACCAGCCTGGGCAACTTGGAAGACCTCGTCTCTACAATAAATAAATAAAAATTAGTCAGGCGTGGTGGTGCATGCCTGTAGTTTCAGCTACTTGGAAAGCTGAGGCGGAAGGATCACCTGAGCCCAGCAGGGCGAGACTGCAGTAGCCATGAGAGTGTCACTGCACTCCAGCCTGGGTGACAGAGTAAGACTCCACCTCAAACAAAACAAAAACAAAACAACAAAAAAAATTATATTTCATGAAAGATTCTGAGATGAGGAAGGCTGGTATCTTTCAGAGTGCAAAGTGATTTGGAGATATAAAGAATTTCTTTGGGTTGAATTACACAGAAGTTTGCCACTGACCTGTGTTCCTGAGCTATGAAACGTTATGTGGGCTAAGAAGTAGTTTCTCTTGATAAGTAAAAAAATTAACAAAATTTTAAAAACAGCAGGCTATTAGTAAAGTTTACAGAGTCAAAAGTCACACAAGCCGGGCTCGGTAGCTCAGCCTGTAATCCCGCGCTTTGGGAGGCTGAGGTGAGTGGATTGCCTGAGCCCACAAGTTCGAGACCCGCCTGGGCAACTTGGCAAGACCTCATCTCTACAATAAATCAAAAAATCAGCTGGACGTGGTAGCACATGCCTGTAATTCCGGCTCCTCGGAAGGCTGAGGCGGCGGAAGGATCGCCAGAGCCCAGCAGGTCGAGGCTGCGGTGGCCGGGGGCAGTCACTGCACTCCAGTCTGGGCGAGAGTGAGACTCCAACTCAAAAAAAAAAGTTACACACAGATTTTTAGACTGCATGGCGACTGACACCCCTAACTCCTACACTGTTTAAGGGTCACCTATATACATAATGAACAAGTTAGTTGTGAGGAGATCTTGAAACAAGCAGACAACTCAAGTATGTATAAGATATTCACATCATGAAGGTCCCTCATAATCAAGTTAATATACATGTATGGAAATGAAACAGGAAGTATTGCTTATTTAAAATCTTTGGTCTATTAGAGTGCTACAAAAAGCCTTTTGAAGAGCTGTGCATTTTCTATTGAAATTCATATGACAAAGATGCCAAAACTTACATTAAAACATGTTTTTCTTTGAACTCTTGATAAGAATAATAGAAAAGTCTTTGGGCTCCATCAGAGACTCTGATCATCACTAACCTACTCATACAAAAAATAAAATCAGAACATTTAAACTTTCACAGTCAGTATCTAAAATATCTGAGAAGCTACTCCAGTCCTTAACTAAATGTCTCAGTGTAGACATTCTTTTCTACGGATATCATATGTTCCTTTCTTATTAGTGAGGTAGGTATTGGCTGCTTATAAAACTGATAGGGGACTGAGAACAGTGACTCAAGCCTGTAATCCCAGCACTCTGGGAGGCCAAGACAAGAGGATTGCCTGAGCTCAGGGGTTTGAGACCAGCCTGGGCAACTTGGTGAGACCTCATCTCTACAATAAATTAAAAAATAAGCTGGGCATAGTAGTGCGCGCTTGTAGTTCCAGCTACTTGGAAGGCTGAGGTAGAAGGATCATTTGAGCCCAGCAGGTCGAGGCTGCAGTGGCCGTGAACGCGACACTGCACTCCAGCTTGGGTGAGAGTGAGACTCCAATTTAAAATAAAACAAAAAAAAACAAAAAAAGAAAACTGGTAGGGGAATGATGTAAATAAGAATCCTCTTTACTTATATGTTCCCAATAAAGATCTTCTCTACATGTCCATGTTTATAAAACATAATCATGGCTGGGCTCGGTGGCTCAACCTGTACTCCTAGCACTTTGGGAGCCCATGGGTTTGAGACCGGCCCAGGTAACTTGGCGAGACCTCATCTCTACAATAAAATAAAAAATAGCCAGGCGTGGTAGTGTGCACCTGTAGTTCCGGCTACTCAGAAGGATCACCGAAGCCCAGCAGGTCGACGCTGGGGTGGGCATAAGCATGAGTGCCACTGCACTCCTGCCAGGGCGAAGGAGTGAGACTCCAACTCAAAAAAATAAATAAATAAAAAATAACATAATCATGGGGGTAATTCCGTCATACTAAGATTTTAGGTCTTTTAAGGAAAGGTCCCAAAGATAGAAAACTTGTCTTCCTTTCATCCTGTTGTATAACTAAATAGAATCCACTATTTGCATTATTTGCATTCATATAATTTCTTCTGCAGAAATGTTATCCAAAAAATAATCACTACCAGAATAGTACATACTTAAATTTCAGAGTAAAAGAAAGTGAAAAACCTTCTCAATTTTTACACAACTTCCTCCAACCTCTTCTTCCCTTTCATGTCTTTTTTTTTTCTTTTGAGTAGGATTCTTACTCTATCGCCCAGGCTGAAGTGCAATGGCATGCTCACAGTCACCACAGCCTGGATCTGTTGGGCTCAGGCAATCCTTCGACCTCACCCTTCCAAGTAGCTGGAAGTACAGGAGTGCACCACCACGCCTGACTAATTGGTTTGCTTTTTTTTTGTAGAGATGAGGTCTCACCATGTTGTCCAGGCTGGTCTCAAACCCCTGGGTTCAGGCAATCCTCTCACTTCTGCCTCGCAGAGTGCTGGGATTACAGGCATGAGCCATCGTGCCCAGTTAACTCACATTCTTTTTTTTTCTTTTTTTGAGTCAGAGCCTCACTCTGTCACCCAGACTGGAGTGCAGTGGCACGCTCATGGCCACCACAGCTTTGACCTACTGGGCTCAGGTGATCCTTCCACCTCCGCCTTCCAAGCAGCTGGAACTACAGGCACGCGCCACCATGCTCGGCTAATTTTTTGACTTATTGTAGAGATGAGGTCTCATCAAGTTACCCAGACTGGTCTCAAACCCATGGGCTCAGCCAATCCTCTTGACCTCAGCCTCCCAAAGTTATATAACAGGCGTGAGCCACCACGCTGGGCCTAACTCATAAACTTTTTTTTTTTTTTTGAGTTGGAGTCTCACTCTGTCGCCCAGACTGGAGTGCAGTGGCCGCTCCCGGCCACCGCAGCCTCGACCTACTGGGCTTCGGCGATCCTTCCGCCTCAGCCTTCCAAGTAGCTGGAACTACAGGCGTGCGCTACCATGCCCGGCTAATTTTTGATTTATTGTAGAGATGAGGTCTCACCAAGCTGCCCAGGCGGGTCTCGAACCTGCGGGCTCAGGCAATCCATTCACCTCAGCCTCCCAAGGCACGGGATTACAGGTTGAGCCACCTAGCCCGGCAACTTTTTTTTTTTTTTTAGTTGAAGTCTCTTTCAGTTGCCCAGGCTGGAGTGTAGTGGCATGCCCCCAGCCATAGCAGCCTTGCCCTGCCGGGCTTCAGCAATCTTTCCGCCTCAGCCTTCCAAGTAGCTGGAACCACAGACGCGTACTACCACACCCAGTTAATTTTGTATTTATTGTAGAGATGAGGTCTCACCAAGTTGCCCAGGCTGTTTTTGAACCCACAGGCTCAGGAAATCCAATCGCCTCAGCCTTACAAAGTGCTGAGATTGCAGGCTGAGCTACCGAGTCCAGCTTCATATTCCTAAATTTAACTGTATGCAGTAATACTCCTTAAAAGTATGATGGCAGAGCTTGTATTTTACATGTTTGCGAATATTCCACAATAGTATTTTACATAAAGTTGCCCCCAAGTCCTTTTTTGGGGGAGTTTTACTTTAATTCAGTAACTAATCAAAGCCATTTAGAAGGTTCCTAGAGTAACTTTTGAGCCCATACTTGCCTGCAAAGAGATCCTGTGGCTCTTGATCCTGTTCCTCATGGATCCCATTTTCTTTAGAGCCATTGTTGATGGGAAGAAGGGATGCAGTTCCCTTTGGGGACTGCGGCTTACTCTGAAAACAAAGAGATGCTCTCAATAAAACAAGACCATTCAAAATGAACCCAACTTGCCTAGAAAGCAACCTTAATGCATCCCTCTCACTACTAGCCAACCAGTTCAATAAGCAGCAAATTATTATTAGTAATGTAAGCGCTGTCCAAGTAATCAGAGTTAAAATAAGTTCACACAATTTACAGTTAAATTCTAACACCATAACCTTGCTGAAGTGCCCTACCCCAAAACACATGATACCAACACAGGTATGTGTACACACAAATAATTTTCTAAAGAACCTGTCCAAATGTATTTCTCCTTCTCAGTTGATGACCTTTATTCTTTCAAATGCTGACGGGGCACATTCTAGTGACCAGAACACCACACTGGAGTCCAGAATTCAAGCTGTGACCCAGGTTTACTTTATGGCCTTGACTAAACTGTTGATTGAAGCCCAGTTGTGTGGATATTATCCACCTGACAGGAAAAGGAGAGCACAACACTTTACATTCAATGCTGTTTAAAAACACGACTTTTCATCTTAACTCACAAAGACAAAATTTTCAACTGTACCCCCTGTCAGGCTAGGAAAATAAAACCAGTCATGCTCAGGCTTATGGACATATGGTGAAAATACAGTCAGTCCATGGCCTTTATTAAAAGTTCAGTGGGCTGGGCGAGGTGGTTCAAGTCTATAATCCCAGCACTTTGGGAGGCCAAGGCGAGAGGACTGCCTGAGCCCACAGGATCGAGAACAGCCCAGGCAACTTGGTGAGACCTCATCTCTACAATAAATCAAAAAACATTAGCCAGGTGTGGTAGCACACGCCTGTAGTTCCGGCTACTTGGAAGGCTAAGGCAGAAGGATGCCCAGTAAGTCAACGCTGGGGTGGCTGTGAGCGTGCTACTGCACTCCAGCCTGGGTGACAGAGACTCCAACTCAAAAAAAAAAAAAAAAAAAAAAAAAAGCTCAGTTGCAAACAAGGGTGGGGTGTGTCCCCAGACCGGTACCAGAGTGAACAAAGCCGGATTGTACAGAACATGAACTGAAAGCTGGGAATCTGGCTTCACCAGGCATGGTGTGGTATTACAGGGTTTTGAAGTCAGACCCTAAGGGCAAATCAGTGAAGACTTAAGGAACCTTTTATGAAACACTTTCTTAACAAATCTGAGGGATTTGTTCCTTGGAGACAGATCTGTTCTGACCCAACAGAACAAAGTAAAACAATAGATCTATTATTCTAAAATTGCCATGTAAATAGCTTGCTCCCAATATTGGAGCCATCCTTCAGAAAAGAAACTGTTACCAATATTTAGATTTTTTTTTTAAGTCAGAGTCTCACTCTGTTGCCCAGGCTGGAGTGCAGGGTGTGCTGCCCACCCTCTTGGCCACCGCAGCCTCAACCTGCCAGGCTCAGGCGATCCATCTCAGTCTTCCAAGTAGTTGGAACTACAGGTGTGTTTGCCACCATGCTCGGCTAATTTTTTTGATTTATTGTAGAGATGAGGTCTTGCCAAGTTGTCCAGGCCACTCTCGAGCCCCTGGGTTCAGACAATCCTCTCACCCCTGCCTCTCAAAGTGCTGGGATTTCAGGTGTGAGCCATACAGCGCTCGGTCCAATATTTAGACTTATATTAGCAAACAAAATGTCTAGGGGAAATATCCTATACTCATGAAGCTTAATGAACACTGAGTTGTATATGCTTAAATGTTACACCAATTCTGTTCTGTTCGAGACAGTGTTCCTGTCCTCTGCTTCCACAGTCTTAAAAAAAAAAGTCACTGCAGAGACAGAAGACTGCAAATACAAAACCAGCACTTCCCTTTGCCTCATAGCTCGCCAACCACCTTCCTCCACAACTACTTCCTCCACTGCTGCATGGTACAGCAAACTCATATGAAGCCCCCTGATTCCTTTTAATTCACTCCCCACTGATACTAGTCATCTCCAGATGGAGAGCTAAGACAGCTTAAAACCCAGTATACATTATCGACATATGTATACAAGTGTAATTTACCAGTAGCTTACTGGGGAAAGTAAAGTAACGAGAAAGACATTAGTTAGAATTTAGCCACTTTTAAGAAAGTCTAGAAGAAACCATTCCTATGATATGAAGTTGGGTAAAGTCAGCTTTCCATTTCTGATTCACCATGTGAACATAAGAACATTTTCTGGAGCACTATTAGAACAGCAGTCTGTCTTTCCCTCTACTAATCAAAAGAACTAGACCCAGATAAAGGGGATACTGCAGAGACAGCTAGAGCTTTAATACCTGTCTCTCTTCCTCCACCCAACCCCCTTAAAAAGTCCAAACTGTGATTAAAACAAAGACTTGTGCTCCCTCAGTCAGCTAGGTAACAACTACCTGTGAGAATGCAAAACTCATCTCAGTTATCCTCTGGGACTCCATCCCAAAAACCACAATGGCTAAGTTGTTTGTTTTTTTGAGTTGGAGTCTCACTCCGTCGCCCAGGCTGGAGTGCAGTGGCAAGCTCACGGCCATTCCAGAGTCAACTTTCTAGACTCTGGCAATCCTTCCGCCTCAGCCTTCCAAGTAGCCAGAACTACAGGCACACGTTACCACGTCCAGCTAACTTTTGATTTATTGTAGAGATGAGGTCTCACCAAGTTGCCTGGACTGGTCTCGAACCCGTGGGCTCAGGCAATCCACTCGCCTTGGCCTCCCAAAGTGCTGGGATTACAGGCTGAGCCACTGTGCCCGGCCATGGCTGAGTTTTAAGAGAGCTGAAGATAGACTGGTTACTGTACTTGCCATCCAAGTCTTTTCTCTGTAGTTCTTTTACAAAATTTATCTTCTACCTACATATATATATCCTGTATTCCCCCCCGCCCTCTGAGCATTTTCTCATGTCATTAAGAACTGGACAAAGATCCCACTTTTACATACCATGGATATATATAATCATTCCTGTAAGACTGGACGATTAGATAGTTTCCAGGTTTCACCAAACAAAGCTGTGATCTCCTTCTATATATAAGTCCTCATCTGATTATTTTCTTAGGGTAGATTCTTTTTTTTTTTTTTTTTTTTGAGTTGGAGTTTCACTCTGTCACCTAGACTGGAGTGCAGTGGCCGTTCCCAGCCACTGCAGCCTCAACTTGCTGGGCTCCAGCGACCCTTCCGCCTCAGCCTTCCACGTAGCCAGAATTACAGGCGCGCGCTACCACGCCCAGCTAATTTTTTTGATTTATTGTAGAGATGAGGTCTCACCAAGTTGCCCAGGTGGGTCTCGAACCCACGGGCTCAGGCAATTCACTCACCTCGGCCTCCCAAAGTGCGGGATTACAGGCTGAGCCACTGAGCCCGGCCAGGGTAGATTCTTAAGTAGAACTATTGGACACAAAATTTTCAGAGGCTCTGCTAAGCTCCCTTTCAGAAAGACCACCAATTTACATACTCCCCAGAAGCGTGTAAGAATGCTGTATCCATAGCAACATTAAGTATTCTTTTAAAAAATCGTCACTAGGTTGTCTGGTGAAAATTTGTTACCACATGTATACTGGTCATTTGGACCTCTATGATTTGTCTTGATGTCCTTTGCCTATTTTTCTATACTAAGTTAGCATTACTTAGGTGTATACTTTTCTTATATAAGTATGTTAACCCTTTCTCGCAATACTGTACGGTACCTCTCCTGAACTTTTTGTTTTATTTTCCTTATTAAATTTATTTTCAGCACTGTACAAATTCAGCTTATTTCTTTAGGCTGAAGAGTACCTAGCACACAGTTGGCCTTTGAGGCATAATAATATTTTCAAGTTTTACTTAAAATCAGATTTAAAAAAAAAATCAGATTAAAAAAACGAGCAGAACCACTTTTGAAGAAGAAATGGATAAAAAAACCAAACCAAAACAAAAATCCAAGCAGAACCACTAAAGAAGAAATGGACACATGCACATGGTATCCCATATCCACACAGGACTGTTAATAGAAAACAAGCCTTCCATGAGACTATAGTCTATAATAATAGACTGTTGTCAAAACATAAACCCACCTGGATCTTATAACAACCACATGCTACGTCTGAGGTTAAAAGGATAATTTTTAAATTAGTATTATTAAGGTGCAATTTATATTAGAAAGCTAATTTTGAATCAACAGTCAAAATTTTCTAAAGAATTTATTTTGGGTTGGGTGTGGTGGCTCATGCCTGTAATCCCAATGCTTTGGGAGGCCATGGCAGGTAGGCTCTCTTGAGGCAAGGATTTTAAGACCAGCCTAGGCAACGTAGCAAGACCCTGTCACTACAGAAAAATTTTAAAATTAGCTGAGCGTGCTGGCACGTGCCTATAATCACAACTACTTGGAAGGCTGAGGCAGAAAGATCACTTGAGCCCAAGAATTTAAGGCTACGGTGAGCTACGATCATGCCACTGTACTTCAGCCTGGGCAACAGTGAGATACTGTCTCTAAGAAAAAAAAAAAAAAAAAAAAAAAAAAAAGGAAAAAAATTATTTTGAGGGAAAGGGGAAACACATCAATTATGCTGAATGGTAACATCAATACTAAAAATAAGCCTTTCTTTATAATACATATTTTAAAAACATATTAGCAGTCATAAGTCATTTAACTATCCATCTGTTTGAAAGGGGCTGAATTTCATTCAAGACCAGCCTGGGCCATATAGCAAGACCCTCATCCCTACAAAAAATTAAAAAAAATAAAGTAGTGTTGATACACACAAAAAAGGGGGAGGGCACTAAATTTCTAGGCAACAGATAAGAAACTATTTTCTGTGATGAAAATACTATATTTGTGACACAGTAAATAAAGCCAAAGAACTGCCCTGCCCACACCCCTTGCACATTTTTTTTTTTTTTTGAGTTGGAGTCTCACTCTGTCGCCCAGACTGGAGTGCAGTGGCTGCTCCCGGCCACCGCAGCCTCGACCTGCTGGGCTCCGGCGATCCTTCCGCCTCAGCCTTCCGAGTAGCTGGAACTACAGGCAAGCGCTACCACGCCCGGCTGATTTTTTTGATTTATTGTAGAGATGAGGTTTCGCCTGCCCAGGCAGGTCTCGAACCCACGGGCTCAGGCAATCCACTCACCTCAGCCTCCCAAGGTGCGGGATTACAGGCTGAGCCACCGAGCCCGGCTCCTTTTTTTTTAATATAAAGGAAGCATTCTTCTTTCTCTCCAACCCCCAGCTTTTTTTTTTTAGCAGCTAGAATCCTAGCTAGGACATCTAACACTTGCTTACTCCCTTTGGCTGTTAACTCTAGCAGGCGGTTCCAGTGATAAGCCTGTTTAAAAGTTCAAGTGCTTCTGTTTAAAAGAGAAAACCAACAGACTAATACTAAGCACTTTTGTTAAGAGCAAACAGGTATTTCTTGACAACTACAATTGGTAAACCATTAGGCCTAGGCCAGTAACACAATTTTTTTTTTTTAAAGCTGAGGGTAGACAGACATAGGCTTGTTGCTGCTCCGATCTCACATAGCCATTCACTACTGAAAAGTGCAACCATGATTCCAGGCAACCTCCCGGTTAGCCAGTTGTGATTCTTCCTCATGTTGCTTAAATGCTCTCTGCTCCATGCTTGCATTACAGTCAAGGGACCTCAAAAGGGGTAGGTACTAGTAAAACTCACGACTGTGTGTAGAGGTCAAATCCAAACTAAATGCTAAAGTAACACTGCCTCTGGAGGAATAGAGTACTTATTTTTTTTTAGGGAAAACCAGTATAGTTTAATAAAGCTAGATAGAGTTAAGGAGCAGTGTGATCATGCTAATATAACAAGGTAAAGACAATTAAGAATAGCTCAGTTCCAGAAGCTATACCCAGATAACAGGGCAGCCATGGAGTCTTTAAAAATTATGCTGGGCTGGGCTCGGTGGCTCAGCCTGTATTCCCAGCACTTTGGGAGGCCAAGGTGAGCGGACTGAATGAGCCTGTAGGATCAAGACCAGCCCAGGCAACTTGGCGAGACCTCATCACTACAATAAGTAAAAAATTAGCTGGGTGTGGTAGTGCATGCCTGTAGTTCCGGCTACTTGGAAGGCTGAGGTGGAACGATTGCCGGAGCCCAGCAGGTCAACACTGAGGTGGTCATGAGTGTACCACTAGAATATGGCATGAAATACTTATAATTTTGCCAGCTTTAATTCTAGGGAGAAATGAGTGAAATGAGGGCTAGTTGCTGCTGCAGCAAACCATCACAAATGTAACAGTTTCAACTTTATTATCTTATAGCAAATGTATCATCGTAAGCAAATTATCTTACAGTTCTGTAGAAATCTAATAGGGGTCTCAATGTGCAAAAATCAAGGTACCATAGGGCTACATTCCTGGAACTTCTAGGGAAGAGTCTGTTTCCTTGCCCTTCTCCAGCTTCTAGAGGCCATTCCATGGCCCATGGCCCACTTCCTTCACCCTCAAAGCCAGCAATGTTGCATCTCTCTGTGCCATCCTTCCAGAATGATCTTCCACAGTCTTTTTTTTTTCTTTTTGAGTCAGTCTCACTCTGTTGCCCAGGCTGGAGTGTAGTGGCACGCTCATGGCCACCGCAGCCTCGGCCTGCTGGGCTCAGGCCATCCTTTCTCAGGTTTCCAAGTAGCTGGACAACAGGTGCACACCACCACACCCAGCTAACTTTTTGACTTATTGCAGAGACAAGATCTTGCCATGTTGCCCAGGCTGGTCTTGAACCCATGGGCTCAGGTAATCCTCTCACCTCAGTCTCCCAGTGCTGGGAATACAGGTGTGAGCCACTATGCCCAGTTAGTCTTACATTCTTAAGGGTCCTTGTGATCACACTGCTCCCACCCAGGTAATTCAAGATAATTTCCCTATCTTAAGGCCAGTATTCAACATAATTGATTTCCCTGGAAACCTCATGTATTTTATTTTATACATCTAAAAACATTCTGGTAATGTGTCCAATCTCAATTCCATCTTCAATGTGAATTCCCCCTTGCCACATAATCTAACATATTCACTAGTTCTAGGATTAAGATGTAAACATCTTTGGGGGGATAGGGAAGCATTATTCTGCCTACTGCAGGCAGTGACCCCTCTCCGAGGCAGGAAGATTGCTTGAGCCCAGGAGTCTAAGAGTTCAAGACCAACCTGGGCAACATAGCAAGACCTCGTCTCTACAACAAATTCAAGAAAATTAGTCAGGTGTGGTAACATACACCTGTAGTCCCAGCTATTCAAGAAGCTGACACAGAAGGATCTGAGCTAAAGTGACCATGAATGTGCCACTGTACTCCAGCCTCGGTGATAGAGTGAGAACCCAACTCAAAAAAAAGAGAAAAAAAAGAAGTATCTTGTGCTTAGAGAGTGGACAGTGTCCACTGGATTTGTGAATAGCATGCATCTTACCTTACCAACTGAGTGAATCTCTAATTAACTCAAATGATTTCACAATATTACTCCCCTTACAGTTTAATGAATTAAACGAGGGAATCTTATCTAGGGGTCTTTAAGTCACAGATTTCAGGGGGTGGTTTCTATGAACTTGGATGGGAAAAAAATTAGTTTCATTTTCACTCATCTCTAACTGAAATTCAGCATTCCCTTTCATCATAAAGATACGCAACAGGCTGGGCTTGGTGGCTCAGCCTGTAATCCCAGCACTTTGGGAGGCCAAGGTGAGTGGATTGTCTGAGCCTGCAGGTTTGAGATCAGCCCCGGCAAGACCTCGTCTCTACAATAAAAAAATAAAATAAAATAAAAAATTAGTCGGGCATGGTAGCGCATGCCTGTAATTCCAGCTACTTGGAAGGCTAAGGCAGAAGGATCGCCGGAGCCCAGCAAGTCAACGCCGGGATGGCCATGAGTGTGCCACTGCTCTCCAGCTCTGGCAACAGAGTGAGACTCCAACTCAAAAAAAAAAAAAAATTAAAAAGCGAAAGTGAGGGAGGTGGGGTTGAAAAAAATACTAAAAAGCACATGTCACTACCATATAATTATCTTAATGTGTTGATAACTGTATTTCAATATAATATCAATAATTGGCTTCCTTGGTAATCTCATATATTTTATTTTATACATCTAAAAACATTATTCTGGTAACGTATCCACAGGCTTTACTAGCCTGCCAATGAGCTCACAGCACAAAAAAGGTGAAAACTTCTGTGATAGAGGTTAGAGAAACTGATGAAAATGGAAGTGGGGGAGCTGGAAGGTCAAACAAACATGAAGCTGGCCATTGAGCTAGTTAGGAAAATCAGCAAGGCCATTAGAGACCTCATGACCCACCAAAATTGAGCTACAGACATTCTACTGAATTCTCTGGTGTAATTTCCCTGCTGAACTTTTTGGGTCTCAAACTAACAGAACTTAGAAGGGCACAGAAAACTGCAGAAAGATCAGAGTACTAATGGGTGGATTATCTCCTAAACAGAAAAAACAAAACCAGTTCAAATCTGCTCTGAAAGCAGAATGAAGGCCCAGCTGTCCATCTGACTAAGCAAAAGAACAGAAAAAGTTGAGCAACAGCTTTTCCTGGATATGAGATACGTATGGCTACTTGCTCTAGCAACTATCAACTACTCATGATCTATTTATACCAAAAGTTACTGAACAGTGCTGAGAAGCTTTGAGGACCCAGGAAGAGAAATGAGAGTGTTATTTTTCCTCTCTCCCCTTCCAACCTAACAAACTGCAGATGGCCAAGTTACCAGAGCTGCCTTATCATCCGAGGAAGCAAAGAGGCAGCAACTCCCTACAGAAACCATAAGTCCCACTGCAATCTGTTGTTTCTCTCATTAAGCCCCAAACTTTAGGTAAATAAGTTGGGTTTTTATTAGTCACCTTTAAAAATCTTCTCCTTGTAATACTATAAGTAAAGGATCGACAGTGGTGGGAATCTATGGGGGCGGGGGACAGGGAGGGCAAGGGTAGTAGGATTAACGATAGTCAATATCTATCTGGGGACGGGGTGGGGGGGGACATCCCTTATCAGCAAGGGTACCTGAATGACGCATTATTTGTATATCTAACCCTTAACTGTACCCCACGACTTTAAAATAAAAAATATGTTTAAAAAAATAAAATAAAATAAAAAATCAAAGTCTTCTCCTTTTATTAGCTTTTCCCGCATAACTCTGAAAGCTAAGGCAACTGCTAGTACAACCCAATGATTAAGAAATCAGGGGATTAGGGAATGGATGGAAAGAGTGAATAAGATTCAAGAAAGAAAAAAAAAGAAAGAAAGAAATCAGGCCAGGCTCAGTGGCTAAGCCTGTTACCCCAGCACTTTGGGAGGCCGAGGTGATTGGATTGCCTGAGCCCGTGGGTTTAAGACCAGCCTGGGCAACTTGGTAAGACCTTGTCTCTACAGTAAATAAATAAAAAAAAAAGCCAGGAGTGGTAGTGCACACCTATAGTTCCAGCTACTTGAAAGGCTGAGGTGGAAGGATCGCTGGATGCCAGCAGGTCAAGGCTGCATTGACCACGAGTATGTCACTGCACTCCAGCCTGGGCAACGGAGTGAGACTTCAACACAAAAAAATAAATCAATGAGGGCCAGGCACAGTGGCTCAAGCCTATAATCCCAGTACTTTGGGAGGCAGAGGCGAGAGGATTGCCTGAGCTCAGGGATTCAAGACCAGCGTGGGCAACTTGGCGAGCCCTCATCTCTACAATACACCAAAAAAATTAGTGAAGCATGGTGGCATGCGCCTGTAGCTCCAGCTACTTGGAAGGCTGACGCAGAAGGATCACCTGAGTACAGCAGGGTCGAGGATGTGCTGGCTGTGAGTGTGTCACTGCACTCCAGCCTGGGCGACAGAGTGAGACTCCAACTAAAGAAAAAAAGAAAAAAAAAAGAAAGAAAGAAATCAATGAGTCTGTGTACTTCAGGGAATCTCAACATTACAAGGCTGGGTGTGGTGACTCACACCTGTAATCTCAGCATTTTGGGAGGTTGAGGCAGGAGGAATGCTTGAGTCCAGGAGTTCAAGACCAGCTTGGGCAACATAGTCAGACCTAGTTTATACAAAAAATTAAAAAATTAGCCAGGTGTGGTGGTGCATGTCTGTAGCACCAGCTACTTGGGAGGCTGAGGCAGAAGGATTGCCTGAACCCAGTAGTTCGAGGCTGGGTGAGCTGTGATCACTACTGCACTCTAGCCTGGGTGACAAAGTAAGACCCTTACTCAAAATAAATAAGTAAAATAAACTTATTAGAAGTAAAACTCGTTACTATTTAAGCTGAGCATTAAAATTAGTCTTTGTACATAATACTTGTCACTGACTTTTTCAAGAATATTTTTTATCAGAATATAGAATTTATTTATTTATTTATTTATTTGAGTCAGAATCTCACTCTGACACCCAGGCTAGAGTGCAGTGGCACGATCACGGCCACCACAGCCTTGACCTACTGAGCTCAGGCAATCCTTCTGCCTCAGCCTTCCAAGTAGCTAGAACTACAGGCACATGCCACCACGTCCAGCTAATTTTTTGATTTATTGTAGAGACGAGGTCTTGCCAAGTTGCTGGGCTGGTCTCGAACCCACGGGGGGCTCAATCCACTTACCTTTGCCTCCCAAAGTGCTGGGATTACAGGTGTGAGCCTCTGCGTCAGCCAAGAATGTAGAATTTAAACTTCTGATCCTTTACCAGCTCTGACCACTTGATGTGATGGTAGCTCCAAAAGCAAGTGTTTTTGGCAATATGCCAAGCTGTAAATGACTAAGCCATTAACTAAACAAAAAAATACATGTTTGTTAAAAGATACTGTTACATAGAATCATTTTCAGAACTCTGGTAAAGACCAGAGGAGGGTTAGTGTGAAAACCTTAATGAGGAAGGGTTATACCTTTGAGAACCACCACCAAGTAGGTTTTACAAAACAGAGAATTAAAATACTAGCCAGTTGAGCTATTAATCTCCTATGGCTTCGTATAAAACTTCCAAATTCTGCCAGACTGAAGAAGTTATCTTATCGTATAAACACTCTAAAGGTAATAAACTGTTTCTCATAGCTAAAAATCATTCCACAAAGCACAAACAAAAATACCAGTCCCAAACTGTTTCACAGGTTAAGTACCACCAATTTTTTTTTTTTAATGTGGAGTCTCACTGTCGTCCAGGCTAGAGTACAGTGGCATGCTCACGGCCACCGCAGCCTCGACCTGCTGGGCTCAGGTGTTCCTTCCGCCTCAGCCTTCCAAGTGGTTGGAACCACAGGCATGTGCCACCATGCCCAGCTGATTTTATTTATTTATTGTAGAGACGCTGTCTCGCCATGTTGCTCAGGCTGGTCTCGATCCTCTGAGCTCAGGTAATCCTCTCGCCTCCACCTCCCAAAGTGCTGGGATTACAGGCATGAGCCACTGTGCTCGGCTCACCAATTTTTAAGTAACATATAATCTTGATCCCCAAATCATACAAAGTTTTCATGAGAAAGAAAAACTACAGGTTTATCTTATGAACATAGATGCAAAAGAACATATAACAGCAATCCAAACCTAGCAACGTATTATTTTAGAAAAAGGCAACACATTATTAAAAAGACAAAAAATAACAAATGCTGGCAAGGATGTGGAGAAAGGGGAACACTCATACACTGTGGGTGGGGATGTGAAGTCATGAAAAACAGTATGGAGGTTCCTCAAAAGACTGAAAATAGAACTGCCATATGATCCAGTAATCTCACTCCTGAGTATGTAAGTAAAAAAGGGAAATCTGTATATGGAAGGGGTATCTGTATGTTCATGTTTATTGCAGCGTTATTCACAATAGCTAAGATACATAATCAACCTATGTGTCCAACAGTCGATGCATGAATAAAAGAAAATGTGGCATACATACAGAATGAAGTATCATTTAGCCATTAAGAAATGACATCCTGTAATTTGCACTAACATAGAAGGAACTGAAGGTCATTATTTAAAGTGAAATAAGTCAGGCACAGAAAGACAAATATCACAAGTTCTCACATGTGGGAGCTAAAACAGTAGAGCTCACAGAGGTAGAGTGTAGAAAGGCGGTTACGGGAGGGGAGGGGAGGGGAGGGGAGGGAAGGGGTGGGGAGGGGAGGGGAGGGGAGGGGATGATGAAGAGAAGGCAGTTAATGGGCACAAGATACAGTTAGACAGAAGGAATACATTCTAATATTCAATAACATAGGAAAATAATAGTTAACAATAATTAAGGCCAGGTGCGGTGGCTCAAACCTATATAATCCTAGCACTTTGGGAGGTGGAGGCAAGAGAATTGCCTGGGCCCAGGGGTTCGAGAACAGCTTGGGCAACTTGGAGAAACCTAATCTCTGCAATAAGTCAAAAAATTAGGTTAGGCTCAGTGGCTCAGCCTATAATCCCAGCACTCTGGAAGGCCAAGGCAAGTGGATTGCCTGAGCCCGCGGGTTCGAGACCAGGCCAGGCAACTTGGCGAGACCTCATTTCTACGATTAAAAAAAAAAAAATTAGCCAGGCATAGTAGCACACATCTGTAGTTCAGCTACTTGGAAGGCGGAGGCGGAAAGACTGTCAGAGCCCAGCAGGTCGATGCTGGGATGGCTGTGAGTATGCCACTGTACTCCAGTCTGGGTGACAGAGTGGGACTCCAACTCAAAAAAAAAAACCCCAAAACAATAATTAAGCGTATATTTCAAAATAGCTAAAAGAATTGCAATGTTCCCAACACGAAGAAAAGATAAATGTTTGAGGTGATGAATATCTTCATGACTCTGACTTGATCATTACACACTGAATACAGGTATCAAAATACAAAATGAATTTTTAAAAACGTACAACTAGGCCAGACTCAGCGGTTTAGCCTGTAATCCCAGCACTTTGGGAGGCCGAGGCAAGTGGATTGCCTGAGCCCACGGGTTTGAGACCAGACTGGGCAACTTGGTAAGACCTTGTCTCTACAATAAATAAAAAATTAGCTGGGCATAGTAGCGCGAGCCTGTAGTTCCGGCAACTTGGAAGGCTGAGGTGGAAGGATCCCCAAAGCCTAGCAGGTCGACGCTGGGGTGCCTGAGAGTATGCCACTGCACTCCAGTCTGTGTAACAGTGAGACGCCAACTCAAAAAAAAAAAGTAAAACTATATCAACAAAAAAATGCAAAGATAATAATAACCACGTTGCATCCATCCCAGTAAAGCACCATTTAAAAAAAAAACATAATTCACCATATAACAGATTAAGACAGAAATCCCATGACCAAGAGATGTCAAAGTTAATAAAATTCATTAGTTATTTAAACATTCTTATCAAAACAGGAATAGAAGGAAACTTTTTTTAAAAAGTTGATAAATGATATCCACAGAAAATCTTTAGGAAGCATCAATCTTATTTAAAAAAAAAAAAAAAAGCTGGGCTCGGTGGCTCAGCTTGTAATCCCGCGACTTGGGAGGCTGAGGTGAGTGGATTGCCTGAGCCCGCGGGTTCGAAACCCACCTGGGCAACTTGGTGAGACCTCATCTCTACAATAAATCAAAAAATTAGCCGGGTGCGTACCTGTAGTTCCAGCTACTTGGAAGGCTGAGGCAGAAGGATCGCAGGAGCCCAGCAGGTCGAGGCTGCGGTGGCCGGGAGCGGCCACTGCACTCCAGTTTGGGTGACAGAGTGAGACCCCAACTCAAAAAAAAAAAAAATTTTATGAGTCAGGGTCTCACTCTATTGCCCAGGCTGGAGTGCAGTGGTACAATCACTGCTCACTGCAGCCTCTAACTCCTAGGCTCCAGTGATCACCATCAACCTCCCAAGTAGCTGGGACTACAGGCACATGCCACCACACCAAGCTAGTTTTTAAATTTTTTTTTTTGTGGAGGCAAGGTCTCACTATATTGCCCAGACTGATCTCAAACTCCTGGACTCAAGTGATTCCCCCCACTTGCACCTCCCAAAGTGTTGGGGTTATAGGCGTGAGTCACATCCCCTGGTCTACTGTATCAACAAAAAAATTTTTATTTTTTCCTTTCATGTTTAGTTGATGTATAATAATTATACATATTTATGGGATACAGAGTGATATTTCCATACATGTATACAATGTGTAATGATCAGAGTAATTTAATATATCCATCACCTCAAACATTTATCACTTGTGTTGTGAACATGCAAAAATCCACTGTTCTAGCTTTTGGAAAATATACAATAAATGTAGTTAACTATATTCACCCTACAGTGCTGCAGAACACCAGAACTCATTCCTTATCTATCTTCTGAGTTGGAGTCTCACTTTGTTGCCCAGGCTGGAGTCAATGGCAGGCTGCTCACGGCTACCGCAGCCTCCACCTGCTGGGCTCAGGCAATCTTCCATCTCAGCCTTCCAAGTAGCTGGAACTTCAGGCGTACACCACCACATGCAGATAATTTTTTGATTTATTGTAAAGATGAGGTCTTACTAAGTTGCCCAGACTGGTCTGGAACCCCAGGCTCAGGCAATCCTCTTGCTGTGGCCTCCCAAAGTACCATAATTACAGGCATGAGCCACCGTGCCTGGCCATATCTGTAATTTTGTTACCTGTCAAACAACTTCTCCCCATTAAACAGGTTTTAAAAAGAGGGGAGGTAGGATTATAAAATAGTGGTTCTTCAAAAAACTGAAAACAGAACTATCACACGATCCAGGAATCCCACATCTGGGTATGTATCTGAAAGAATTAAAAGCAGGGTTTTGAAGAAATATTTGTACACCCACGTCCACAGCACCACTATTCACAACAGTCAAGAGGAGGAAGTAACCTAAATGTCTACTAGCTGATAAACAAAATGTCTTATATATACACAAGGGAATATTATTCAGCCTTAAAGAGGAAGAGAACCTTGTCCCATGTTATAACACGGGCAAACCTTGAGAACATTATATTAAGTGAAATAAGCCAGCCACAAAAAGACAAATACTGCGTGATTTCATTTATATGAGGTACCTAAAGTAGTCAAACTGACAGAAATAGGAAGTTAAAATGATGACTGACTACCAGGGGCTGGGGAGGGGAAAAGTAAAAAGGAATTGCTGTTTATCAAGTATCACCTTTCATAGTTGCAAGACGAAAAGTTTTGGAGCGCTGTTTCCCAATAGCGTGAATGTACTTAACACCGCTGCACTGCACACTTAAAAATGATTAAGGTGACTGGGAAGGCTGAGGCAGAAGGATCACCTGAGCCCAGTAGGTCAGAGTTGAAGTAGCCGTGAGCATGTCACTGCACTCCAGCTTGGGCAGCAGAGTGAGACTCTGACTCAAAAAAAAAAAAAAATTAAGGTTATAAATTGTTATGTTCTTCACCACAACTTTTTAAAAGCTAATTATCCCCTGCCCCCAAACATGTTATACTGCTCACACAACTTAGGGCTAATTTCTATAAAGGCCATGTCCTCTCCTGTGTAAATGCTAATATGTAACTTACATTTATATAACTCTCTGTAGTCTACAAAATGCTGTCTATTAGGAGTCAACTGCTATCCAAAGCTTTTAAAAACCGTTAAGTTATATTGTTCATTACTCTTCAACATCAGTAGACATTTATAAATAAATCTTTTTTTCGAGTTGGAGTCTCACTCTGTCACCCAGGCTAGAGGGCAGTGGTACGCAGAGGCAGTGGTCACTGCAGCCTCAACCTGGGCTCAGGCGATCCTTCCACCTCAGCCTTCCAAGTGGCTGGAACTACAGGCCCGCGCCACCATGCCCAGATACGTAAATAATTCTTGACTAATCAAAGACTAATTATTTAACACACAACTCTTCAAGTCCCTTGCTGTTCCTTCTTATCCTATTTCTTTCTTTCCAGACGTTTCTCTAATCACTAAGTTTTCAGTTCAAGAATAAGAGTAATAGGAAGGCCAGGCGCAGTGGCTCATGCTTGTAACCCCAGTACTTTGGAAGGCAGGGGTGAGAGGATTGCCTGAGTCCATGGGTTCGAGACTGGCCGTGGCAACTTGGTGAGACCTCGTCTCTACAATAAAAAATATAGCTGGGTGTCATGGCGCATGCCTGTAGGTATAGCTATTTGGAAGGCTGAGGGGAAAGGATCACCTGAGCCCAGCAGGTTGAGGTTGTGGTGGCCGTGAGTGTGCCACTATACTCTAGCTTGGCAAACAGAGTGAGACTGACTCAAAAAAAAAAAAAAAAAGAATAAGAGTAATAGGAAGGCAGGGCACAGTGGCTCACGCCTGTAATCCCAGCATTGTGGGAGGCCAAGGCAAGAGGATAGCTTGAGCAACACGGCGAGACCGCGTCTCTACAATAAGTGAAAAAATCAGCTAGGCATGGTGGCGCATGCCTGTGGTTCCAGATAACTTGGAAGGCTGAGGTGGAAGGATCACCTGAGCCCAGCAGGTTGAGGCTGAGGCGGCCTTGAGTGTGCCACGTACTCCAGCCTGGGCAACATAGTAAGACTCCAACTCAAAACAAAGAAAAAAAGTTAGGAAAAAAATTCTAATTGGTGTCACAAAACATCAGAAGTTGTTGCCAAATTAGGATATTACTTATCTATGTTTTCCTCCTCCTTCTAAGTATAAGAAAGTCCTCCACAGTTCTTCCCCTTTATTTTTTTTTTGTTGTTGTTTTTTTTTTGAGTTGGCATCTCACTCCGTCACCCAGACTGGAGTGCAGTGGCCGCTCCCGGCCACCGCAGCCTCGACCTGCTGGGCTCCGGCGATCCTTCCACCTCAGCCTTCCGAGTAGCCGGAACTACGGGCGCGTGCTACCACGCCCGGCTAATTTTTTGATTTATTGTAGAGATGAGGTTTCGCCTGCCCAGGCGGGTCTCGAACCCACGGGCTCAGGCAATCCACTCACCTGAGCCTCCCAAGGCGCGGGATTACAGGCTGAGCCACCGAGCCCGGCTTATCATGAGATTTTAAGCACTTTCAATTCTTGTTGCTTTTCCTTTGACATACTTGTATGGCAAAATCTCTATGCTGGCTGAGCTCAAGTAGATACATTTTCTCTGTCTAAGACATGTATAACTGACCTCATCTGGAAATAGTCATACAACCTTATTGACAGGTGTCTCTTTGAATTCCTTAGATCAATCCCCAAATGTCTTTACTTAAAAATAATATTACATTTCTTAAATAAGTTTTTTTTAGAATTTGATATAATATTTCAGAAATTTGTTTTCAGCAAATCCTTTTTGTATGGTCTTCTGTCTTTCTTAATTTATTATGCTCAATACAATGGCTTTCATTGTATTCCTTATTTCCTGATGTTTCTGCCTATCCACTTACCACATCCTGATCTTTGCACTTGCTCTTCGTTCAGACTGTCATGTTCTTGCCCGCTCTGTTCATCACTAGGACTTATTCTGCAAGTCTCAATTTAAATGCCACCTCCCCAGAAAGCCATTGTATGACACTGCTATTCAAAGAAGAGTTCTTTTATTACTCTCTGTTACACTGCCTGTTAATTTCTTCACAGTACTAATCTCCACATGTAATTACCTTTTTTAATCATTTTTTTCTACATCTAGAAATTAAACTCCTCAAAAGGAAAGCATTTATCTGTTTTGTATTCTGCTATATTCTTAGTGCTTAGTATAATGCCTGACAAACAATATGTACTCAATAAATATTTTTATTAATGAATGAATGAATACCATATACAAATTATTTGATAACACTTTAGTTCAGGTTTGTATATGTAAAGTCAGTGGATAAACACACATGATTTCCAGTAACACCTGTGTGATTCTAGTTTTCTCTTTAAACTTTTGGCCACAGGTTGTAAATAACTATATAACGTGAATAGATGAGTAGTTGAGTCAAATGTTAGTTCAAAGTATCTATTTAGTATTGTTCTGCCATGGTCATGAAAGGATTGCTGATATAAGGCTAGTTTTGATGCTTCCTATAGGTAGCTACATCCTTCAAAAGATCTCAGCATCCACAAACAAGAATCAACAACTGCCCAAATATCTTTGCTCACCTCAGTAGGAATCTGGTGACTGTCTGTAATACTAAGTGCACACATTCAAATTCTTCATAGGTTTTAGGTTAGTTTCCACAAGAATTTTACACTTAAGCAATGCTACAATGATGAATTAACTTCTGAGAACTAGTTCCAAATTTATCCCTCTTCTAAAAACACTATTAGTAGATAAATCCACTCTACTGCCTTATAAATATCCCCATCTGAGACATGTGCCTAAAAAGTAAATAACTTTACAGATAAGTCATATAAGGCCTATATATTAAAACAATGACAACAACAACAACAACAAAAACTTTGCATTTTTAATCTTCCTGATGGAGTCTTAAGATGTATTTTCTTTCTTTTTTTCCTAATGACAGGATTACAATTACAATTAATATAAGCTGTCATAATTTGTATAAACTTTGATATTTGCAAGCATGAGGTGATTACAAAACTTATACTACCCTTATGTATTAACATATGAGGGGGAACAAAAAAAATTGGAATTTAATTATTAAAAAATGTCTTTATTCTTACATATTTAAACTTCAGTAACCTTCAAAGTACTCTCCATTCAATGCAGTCCTCCTATCAAGATGCTTTTTATACTACTCAAAACAGGTTTCAAACTTGCCAATTTTAATGTCTTTTAGTGTTTATGCAATTTTTTGAGCATCATACAGTTATTTGGCCAAATACTGCTGAACACTTTGTGTGGTGTGGTCAGGTTTCATTGTCATGGTGGAAGGAACCAGTCACCTGTTTTCTACAACTGGGGATATTTCTTCCACAAAACGTGATGCAACCTTCTCATATTTCCAGAAAAGTAAAAACTTTGGTTGAGCATTTGATCCAGAGGAACAAATGCCGAGTGCACCACAAGGGGCCTGCCCTCCAAAAGATAATTCTGACTTTTTTGGGTCCCCCCTTGTAGAGTTTACTGGTGAAATGTAGGCAATTATGATTGTGGAAATACAGAGGATAGGTCAATTATTTATATTATGGTGGGTAGACACAGGTCAGATGTGAATTAGACTCATTCTTTTTCTTGTATTCCCACAGGTTCCCTCCAATAAGTATCTATTGATTCATTCTCCCAGAACAACTTTCTCCTGCTGACTGTTTAGGCATCTCTAGACTTGACATTCAAACGTTTAGTTTATAAGAGCTTTACTTAGTTATTTCCTCATCTATCTGCTTTACAAAAACTGAGATTATGAAAGTTTCAATCTATTAAGCAAGTGAATCATAGAATTTATATCCCCTAATAGAATTATTTACTTAATTTAAGAATTATAGACTCAAATTCATGCTTGGACCTAGTGGATATTTTTTGGTTTTGGAATAAACAAAAAATAAAAACACGGATGACACAACTGCTACTCTGATTGTTAGTCTCAGAGTAGGTGAGCCTGGTATCAACAAGTCTTATGAAATTTCTGAAAAGAAATTTGAAGTATTAGCACCTAATTGTGTATGTGTATTTCATTATTTCATTTCAATCGAGTTTTTAGGAATGCAATAGTTTCTGCAGTACATATTTTATATATATATATGACATTATATTATATATATATAAGACATTATATTATATATATGATATTATTATATATACAATAACATTTCAGATCCCAAATAACATATATATATATTTAACATTTCAGGGATCTGGGAAGCAGAAACTAAAACAATAATAACACGGGCTATAAAACTACAGGAAATAAGGGCCTATAAACAATTAAAATGTGAACTGTGAGCATTTGAAGTGCCTATTACAAATTGGATATATTTGAACATTAGTAGTTAAAATATGTCTCTCAAATGTCATTACAAATGGATGTTACAATTTTAAGCATATTTGGTTAATGGTATCTAAGATTGTCTTTTGTAAAGGACATTCATGTTTAAATACAGATCAGAGTATTAAATGTAAAAAAAAAATGCTGCAAATGACATGAGTAAAAAATGGGGTAGAATTGAGAATGACAATGACAAAAAATGTCCCTGTCCTTCCAGAAATTATGCTTGATTCATAATTTTGTCTTTTACTGAGGGTTGCGGTCATCCTTCTGTTGTAAGTTTATTATATTTGGTTTTTATGGATAAAAAAATGTAAAAGAAGGACAACGAATACACATACAGAAAAAAATCTATAAATTTTTTACAGGTATTCATTTGGGTAAAGATAAATTAATTTAGGAAAAAAATTTTAAAACTAGATATTTTGTCCAGAAAAAAATGACAGAGATAGAGTTGCCTAATTGTAAATAACAGTTTTCTCATTAATATGTTTTTTTCTGATTTCTGATTCATAGGTAAAAATTCAAGCATAGCTAATTCTTACTATATTGTAAGACCAATAAGAACTTCAATCTGTTATCCTATGATGGTTAGCTTTTTGTTCCAACTTGGCTAAGACATTGTATGTGTTCAAATACCAGTTTCGATGTTACTGTAAAGGTATTTTTAATATGAAATTAACTTTTAAATCAATAATTTATGAGTAAAGCAGATCATCTTCTATAATGTGGGGGGAGGACATTCAATCAGTTGAAGGTCTTAGTTAAAAACAGACTGAAGTCTCCCAAGAAATAGGGAATTCTGCCTCTAGACTGTCTTTAGACAAGCAGTACAACACCATCTCATCTCTGGGTCTCCAACCCATCAGCTTACCCTGCAGATTTTGCAATTGTCATCCATGTCAGTCCATTCCTTAAAATAAATATCTTGTTCTCTATACATACAAATATTATTGCTTTTGTTTCTCCAAAAAACTCTGAATTACAAGCAATTTAGCATTCTCATTATTTAAAAATGCCATGAGTTTCATCAAAGAGCAATTGGATTTTTTTTTATTTTTTCATTTATTTTTACTTCCCAACATTTATGGGCAGACAGCTTGGTTCCTTAGCAGGCCCCTGTTTCTCAGTGGACAGTGGCATTTTCAAGGTGGAGTGAGAGGTCTTGAAGTCTGACAAATTCTTAGGCAGGAGTTTGATGACATGATCTTGTGGGCATTAGCATCTTCTATACCTCAGCAGGAAGAAGCTGCAGCAGCACCTCTTGGTTTTCTGTCTGCAACAGTGATGCCTCCTCCGCCTGTGACATCTTCGTCTCCAGCAATTCAAATTTTAAATAAAACACAAGATCCTTTATATAATATCACTAAAAATAACTTTTAGGTATAAACATAACTAAATATGTATAAGACCTATATGAGGACAAGTATAAACCTTTGATGAAAGATATCAAAGAAAAACTAAATAAATGAAGAGATAGCCCACATTCATGAATAGAAAGATTCAATGTGGTCAAAATGTCATTTCTTCTTAACTTGATCTATAAATTCAATCTAAATCTCAGTTCAATCAATTCAATCTCAATCAAAATCTCAACAAGTTATTTTTTAGATATCAACAAACTAATTCCAAAGTTTATGGAAGAGGCAAAAGACTCAAAGTAGCCAACACGGTATTGAAGAAAATGAACAAAATAGGAAGACAGATACTGTTTCAAGACTTATTATCAAGCTACAGTAACCAATGCAGTGTGGTATTGGAGAAAGACATGACAAACAGACTAATGGAATAAAATAGAGACACCAGACTAGACCAACCCAAATATAGTCAACTGTTATCTGACAAAGAAGCAAAGACAATAATACAATGGAGAAAAGATAGCCTTTTTAACAGATGGTGCAGATACACTGGACATCTAAATGTCAAAATATCTAATCTGGACACAAACTTTGCACTTTTCACAAAATAACTCAAAATAGATCATAGGCATAAATATAAAACAAAATGATAAAATGCCTAAAAATAAATATGTTACCTGGGCATAGTGACTCACGTCTGTAATCCCAGCACTTTGGGAGGCCAAAGCAAGAGGATCGCCTGAGCTCAAGGATTAAAGACCAGTCTAGATACCTTGGGGAGGTCTCATCTCTGCAATAAATCAAAAAATTAGCTTGGTGTGGTGGTGTGCAACTGTAGTTCCAGTTCCTTAGAGGACTGAGGTAGAAGGACTGCCTGAACCCAGCAGGTCGAGGCTGCCATGGCCATGAGCATGCCACTGCACTCCAGCCTGGGTGACACAGAGAGATTCCAACTCAATAATAAATAAATAAATAAATATTTTAGAAATCTAAATTACCTTGGGCTTGAATTTTAAAAACAAAATCAAAAGCTTGATCATTAAAATAAATAATTATTAAGTTGTATTTCATTAAGATTAAAACTTTTTTCTACTGTTAAAAAAAAAAAAACAGAAAAAACCCTGAAGAAAGCAAAAAGACAGGCCAGAAACTGGAAGAAAATGTTTTCCAAAAAACACTTGTGATAAAATACTATCATCCAAAATACACAAAGAACTCTTAAAACTTAACAGAAAAAAAAAACCGGATTAAAAACTTGAGCAGAGGCTAAATGAGATGGCTCAAGCCAATAATCCTAGCACTTTGGGAGGTTGAGGTGAGGGGATTGCCTGAGCCTGGGCAATGGGTTTGCAAATAGCCTGGGCAATTGGAGAGACCTCATCTCTACAACAAATCACAAAATTAGCTGGGCATGGTAGCACACGCCTGTAGTTCCAGCTACTTGGAAGACTGAGGTGGAAGGATTGCCTGAGCCCAGCAGGTCCACGCTGGGATGGCCATAAGCATGCCACTGCACTCATGCTTGGTCGATGGAGTGACACTCTAACTCAAAAAAAACTTGAGCAGAAGTTCTGAACCTTAACAAAGAAGGCAAACGTGTAAGATGTTCAACATGACATGTCATTAAGAAATTGTAAATTAAAACAACAGTGTGACACCACTACAATACCCACAATCCAAAACACTGATAACACCAAATGCTGGCAAGAATATGGAGCAACAAGAACTCTCATTAATCACTAATCAGACACAAAATGGTACGGCCTCTTTAAAAGACACCGTGGCAGTCTCTTACTCTTATCATACAATCTGACAATCTTGTCTCTTGCTATCTACCTAAATGAGCTGAAAACTTTATGTCTGCACAAAAACCTGTACATAGATGTTTAGAGCAGATTTATTCATAATTGCCCAAAGTTGGAAGCAACAAAGATATTCTTCAGTGAGTGAATGAATAAGTAGATGTGGTATGTCCATATAATGAAATATTATTCAGTGCTGAAAAGAAATGAACTTTCAAGTCATTAAGAAAAAAGTGGAACATATTATTAAATCAAAGTAGTCAATCTAAAAAAGCTGCACACTATATGAGTCCAGGTATATGACACTTAGGAAAAGGCATCACTATGGAAACAGTAAAAACAACTAGTGGAAGTCAGGGATTGGGGCAAAAGGGAATGAGAAAGAGGCATGAATAATCAGAGCACAGAGAATTTTTAAGGCAATGATACTAATTCTTGTTATACTATAATGATGAATACATGTCATTGGACATTTGCCAAAACCCACAGAGTGTACAGAACCAAAAATGAAACCTAATGTAAACTAAGAACTGTGGGTGATAATGATGTGTTCATGTAATTCATTGATTGTAAAAAAAAATGTACTGCTGTGAGGAAGGACATTGCTAGAGAGGCTATATGTGAAGGTGGAGTTATTTGGGAACTCTGTATTTTCTGCTCAATTTTGCAGTAAAACTAAAAAATTGCTTATTTAAAAAGTGTCATGGGCCAGTAAAAACCCCACCGTGAGACTGTTAGTGTCTAGCCCTCTCTTGCCAGCTAAATTTGAGGGTACACTTTAAAACCAGCTGCCATTACTTACATTATTTATTTATAGGATACTGTGTAATTGCAGAATTGTGATGAATAAAGACAAATATATTCTTTTTCTTGAAGAACTTAGTCCAGAGGTCAAATGGAAATTTGTTAACAAAATCCCAAGTATTGTTTACTGTTTAAAACCCCCAATTTACCCTAGACTTTAGCGTCTTAATCGTGCTCCCTCACCCCCCCCCCCTTCTGAGTTCCCTTTTAATTTAAATATGAAGCTATTTTATTCTGGCAGTTTCTGCTAGTTGAGAAGTCAGTGTAATAGAAATGCATTAATGCAAGCAGGATTTGCCCAGACATCAATAAACTCCAAAGGCTCCCTGCGGGCCACTTGTAGTGTCAATAAAGGCTCATAATTACTTGCTCCTTGGAGCATTTTCGACCCAACCCCTTCTCTTTGCTGCGAAGACTAAGCTCAAGATTTCAGAGGTTGTTAACTTGCTAAACTCTAGAGGAAGAATGGCAAGCATTGGCGGAAACCTCGGGTTTTCAAGCAAAAGTTTTGGCTGTCGTCTTTGCTATTTTAAGCTGTCAGGGGCCAAGTAACTCACTCAGGACTTCGCCCCCACCCTCCCCCGCAGGCGGAGGATTGGAGGTGGCCTAGCCATTTCCCAGCCTGGGGAAACAAACCCCAGCGCAGCCGAGAGTGGGAGACCGCTGGTGCCACTGTTCAACCTGAAGGAACAGGGAATTCAATTTGAGACCAACTCTGGGACGATGGGGGAACAAGGAGTAGGCGCACATAGATGGGGGGAATCCTGACTTCCAGGCACCGCCTCACACCAGAGGTGCCTCGCGACCCGCCAGCCCACAGCGAAGAGCAGAAGCAAGGCTAGGTATGACTGGAGTAGCAAGCGTCTCTCCTAGGGAGGGCGAGAATCAAAGGATAGTGGAGAGGGACTCAGACTAAAGGCTGAACACAGAACCGGAAAAGTGCCCTGCCAAAGAAGTAAGAAAAAATGGTAGGAGGGAGGAGAAGATGAAAATCGGAGGCTAAACACGTCTCAATGAGACTTTACTTTTGGAGAGGATTTTCCTTTTCTTTCCTTCCTTCCTTCCTCCTTTCCTTCCTTTCCTTCCTTTCTTCCCGTTCTTCCTGGGCGTCTGAATTTGTACGTGGATGTACTTGCGTTTAAGAGAAGCCCGTGGTAGTGTTTTATTTTTTTCTCTGAATCCTGTTTCTCTGCGGTGAAGTTTAAGTGGGACTGGAGTTTCCTTGACTTCTGCGTGAGGAGTTTCCAAATAACAATGAAAAGAAGGCATATAAATATCATATAAATATCCATAAAGTTTCTAATGACACTTCTGTCATCACGTGTTTCCTGTGGGATCCTGAGCCAGGGTCGTCTGAGGGGGCGATCTACTAATGGGCTCATGTGTGTATTTGCACTTTCCAGACTGTGCACGGAATAATAAGCGTCCTCGTCCTTCCTTCTCCCTCCCCGTTTCACTACACCTCGAAGGTCGTGCTTTTGCATGCAAGCATGTGTATATTTAGCAAAGGCTCTTGGAAGAAGCCAGCCTCCTCTTGCCACCCACCCGCAGCTTCATCCGGAGCATTCCTAGGGCGGGACGCGTCTCTGATCTGTCCCCAGTCGCGGTGCCCTCTCCACCATGATGCGGACTCACTATCCCAGTGCCCCCAGGTCCAGAGAGCTGGCGCCTTGGTGTCCCAGGTGTGTGTGTGTGTGTGTGTGTGTGTGTGTGTGTGTGTGTGTGTGTCCCAGGGGTGTGTGTGTGTGTGTGTGTGCGTGAGCTTCCTCTCCCGGCGCAGCGCAGGCAGAGCCGGGGATGTTACTCTCCCAAGCAGCCGCCAGCAACGCGAGGCAACAGCGGCCTCCGCCCCCTCAGCCCGGTGATTGGTTGGCTTCGCTCATCATTTCCCTGCTAGCGAGAGGGAAGGGCCAGCTACGCCCCCAGCCCAGCTGCAGAAACGGCCGCCACCTCCCACGTACAAGGTATCTCATCTGAAAAGAAACCTGAGCCCCAGGGAGGCGGCGCGGAGCGACCCGGGCAGAGCTGGCGCGAACGGGGCGTGAGGGCGCTGGGCAGCGCTCGAGGAGCGAGGGGAGCTCGGCCGCAGAGGACCCTAGCTACCTGATCCTGGGATCCCGGCTCCACGCTCTCCTAGCATTTTACAGATCCCCCCCCGCGACTATCTCTCCAAAACGGAGCCTTTATACCAAGAGAAGGTTCGGGAGCTGGGGCAACCGGGACTTTCCCGGGCACCCAAGATGCGCTCCATCAGGAAGAGGTGGACGATCTGCACAATAAGTCTGCTCCTGATCTTTTATAAGACAAAAGAGATTGCAAGAACTGAGGAGCACCAGGAGACGCAACTCATCGGGTAAACGCAAAGCTTCCTTTCAGGATATGACAAAAAGTCCAGGCATAAATGAAAGGTGTAGATGGTGGGTAGAGTGATGGTTGGGAGATCATGTGTGTTTGTTTGAGCTGGCGTGCGGCTGGTGTCAAGAATTAAATGACAAAGGCTGTTGTTGAGGTGTGTGTGCTTCTCTCTCTACGCGGTTCCCGGTACGAGTTCAACTTGCCCTGTGCGGTGGTGGTGGTGACAGTTTTGTGGCGCTGGGAGCTCGCACGCCAAAGGAGAAGTCACTGCAGAAGTGTCAACAAAGAGCGTGTGCCCTTGTCCTTTTAATCCGTGGGCAGAACTCAACTGAGATGTCTTTCTTCGCTAAACGGTTGCCCTTCCTTCTTTCTCTGTCCTATCACTCTGGGAGATACAAGGGAAAACTGGTTTCCTGAAAGACTGAACTTAAAGCCCAGAAAGCAGGAATAGGTCTTCTCTGTTTCTCTATTTTTTTAAATTTTTTATTTTTTTACGTTGGGTAGATCTGTGTATCATAATTTGAGTTGGAAACTATAGTACCACCAAGGATACTTCTTTATTTGTTATTCTGGGGTAAAACGCATGGGCGTCAGGGTTACTGTTTTAGAAAGAAACTGGGTTCTGGTAGCTTCACATAGACTATATTTCTAGTTGGTTTGTGTGTGTGTGTGTGTGTGTGTGTGTTTCTCTTCATTTGTCTAGATGTGTTCAGACTCTCCACACCCCGTTAAGTTCTCTAAATATCACACTTCCTTCCACCCTCACCCTGGCTTCTGTGCCTTTGAAGTTTACCCAGGAGGTGGTGCAACTTTGTGTCGCTGACATAGCTTGGAAGTGTTTTCTGAGGATGTGAACCTGATTGTCAACTCTGTACAAAGTCCTGTTTCGGAAATCCTCCCTGGCCCGGAGGCGTCTGCTCTGGGAAACTCCGCACTGGCAGGGATGCCTGCTTGGTTTTTCTCAGACATTTATTAAAATAAAGAGAGAGAGAGAGAGAGAGAGAGAGAGAGAGAGAGAGAGAGAGAGAGAGAGAGAGCCATTCCCAGTGTGTGTGTGTGTGTGTGTGTGTGTGTGTGTGTGTGTTAGGACTGCTAAAACACACATATGCTCCTAAACTTCATGCACTTCATTTCTTAATATTCTTGCTCTTCCCTAAGTAATGAACATTTATTTGAGAGCAAGACGCAGTTTTATCCTTAAGGAGGGGAAATACTATTCTACAGAAAACCAGTACAACAGTAGTACAGTCAAAAGAGACTGAAAGAGAATGGAAAAGCTAACAAGGAAAGGGCTGGATGGTAGTTATGCATTAATCTATACATGGTGTATATTCTGAAGGGGGGAAAATAAAGAAATGTTATGAGGTCGTTTACGCAGGAGTGGGTGGCTTAAAAATTTAATCTAGCTCAATTGTCAGAAAAGGAGGACTTTGGGCAGGGGCGTGGGCATCCATGCCAGACCTGTGCTTGCCAGACAGACAAAGGGGTCTTTAGGAAGGTGATAAACGGGCGCGTGGGGCCCCGGAGAGAGGCGGAGGCTGGGGCTGAGGGTTGAGGCTCTTTGTTTCCTACCGGGTGGTGG